>PVJC01000567.1:0-119237 GCA_004026665.1 Murina feae
GACTCTAGGCCAAGTGGAGCTCAGAGGAACAGGCACAAGAAGTGAAGATAAAGCGCTCAGGTGTGCCATGCGGGGCACGTCCTCTTGAGAGTGCTGCTCTGGGGACGTGTTCTCTTTGCTGGAACTATAGCAGCGTAGGAGGTAATAATTTGGACCTGACTTCAGCAGGTGGAGAAGCAATCATTGCTGAAGTGGGTACTGGCATTAAGGTAGTCACTAGCTGATCCCAGAGAGCAGAGCACACTCTTGGCTTCTCCCAAACACGATCCTGCCGTATCTTAGTTGCCTTTGGATGTTGCCTTGTTTTAAGGAGCATTAGTCCAAGTTATAGCTTTTTTTTTTCTTCTTCTTTTTTTCAACCTATATATTATTCTTCTTGATTGCCTGGGTTGCCTTCTTCTCTAGGTCACCACTGTGAGCCCTATAATAACCCTGCAGACTTCTTCCTGGATGTCATTAATGGAGACTCCTCTGCTGTGGTATTAAACAAAGAGGTCAAAGATGGTGAAGGTATGTGAATCTGTCAAGAGTCACAGATTATTGCTTAATTGAACTGCCTGAAGTTCAGCAGCATGGCAGCTCATTGAAATGTAGTTTTGTGAATTTATATAACTAATGCTGCCCTCTGATATCAGTTGTCTTAATAAGCTGTTGTAACAAGAATACCACAGGCCAGGTGGTTTAAACAGTAGTCATTTATTTCTCACAGTTCAGGGGCTAGGAGATTGTCGTCTGTTGGAGCCTCAGGGCCTGGTTAATACCTGAACTACCATCTCCTTGTTGCCCACATAGTGGAAGTGGGGAGGGGACTCTTAAAAGGGCACTAATCTTATTTAGTAGGGCTCCATCCTCAAGTCCCCACCTTCACATTTGGGATAGTTTCAGCATATAAATTTTGGGGGAACACATGTATTCAGTCTTTAACATCAGTCAACACAGATTTTGTTGCCCATGAGTCCTGTGATATGATAGTGTCAGTTCAAAGGGGAGTTTTCACAAAAAATAAGCCCATTTTTTATACAGTGTTTTGAAAAAAAGAAGCTTAGCTCCTTATGCATTTGCACATAGTAGAAAGCAGGAATCAGGTTTTCTATTAAGAAATATAGCTCTCTGTGATAAGATTTTTATTTTAAAAGAATTAGAGTACAATTATAGTTATCAGTGGGTTTGCTGTATCTATAAGTTTATGAAAGTAGTCTGGTATTTAACTGTTTTTTTAATGTGTAAAGCAATGACAGATCTAATAATTTTTATATTTAAACTTATAATTAAGGTATTAGGGAAAAATCCAACAAATGAATTACAGAAAAATGGGCTAAATCAGTTATTGTTTCCCCCTGTCCATTTTTATTCCAAGCCAAGGAGACTGAAGAGCCTTCCAAAAGAGATAAGCCACTCATAGAAAAACTAGCTGAGTTTTATGCCAACTCCACCTTCTTCAGAGAAACGAAAGTTGAGTTAGATCAACTCTCAGGGGGTCAGAAACAGAAGAAGAGCATAGCCTTCAAGGAGATCGCCTATGCCACCTCCTTCTGCCATCAACTCAGATGGATTTCCAAGCGCTCCTTCAAAAACTTACTGGGTAATCCCCAGGCCTCCATAGCTCAGGTAACCTGACAGATTCTTCTAATTATGCTGTGAAATACTCATGTGGGGCATTAGATTCTGATATAGTCTATTGTAGATTATACTTTCCTTCTGTCCCACACTTCCACTTCACTCCATTTGGGATATGGAAATAGTCAATAGAATAAACAAAGCACAGTTAAGTTTTTAACTGTGAATAATTTTTTTTAGTGTTTTGTGTTGTTTTTTTTTTTTTTTACTACCTAATTCAGATATTGTGTTGATTTAGACAAGCTATAAGACGTCATCTTTGTAAACACACCCTCTCCCCAAAAAAACAAACAAACAGTGAATTAAAGGAATCATTTAGCCACATTTGTGGTTTCCTGGTAGCTGCACACATTCATTTCCTGATTTATTCAATAAGTTTTTATTGATCATGTGCAGCATTTGGGAGCTTGTACACAGTAGTGAGCAAAATGGGTAGAAATAAAATCCCTGTGCTCCTGGAGCATACTTTCTTTTGAGGAGAGATAGCTGTAAACTCATACAGAAATAAAATATATAGCGTGGCAGAAGGAAGAGTGGGCCATGGAGGAAGTCTAAGCAGGTAAGTGTAGGAAGGAAGAGAGAGAGATGGAAAGGAGAAGGGGAAGGAGAGAGAGGGGAGAGGGGTTGGTTTGCATTTTAATAAATCAGGTGATCAGGGCAGCCTTCACCTGGATGCAGTGAGTATACTTGAGTGTGGGAGGGGCCGCCGCTGTCTGAGGGAAGAGCCTGTGTGCAAACGCTGTTCATTATTTTTATTTATATATATATATTTCAATTCTCACCTGAGGTAGAGAGAGAGAGAGAGAGAATGAAAGAGAGAGAGAGAGAGAGAGAGAGAGAGAGAGAGAGGTGAGAGAGAGAGAAAGAGAGAGGTGAGAGAGAAACATTGATAGGTTACCTTCTGGATGTGTCAATCAGGAATGGAAACCGCCACCTGAGTATGTGCCCTGACTGGGAATTGAAGCACCAACCCTTCACTTCACAGGACAACATTTCAACCAACTGAGTGAGCTACACTGGCCAAGGCCAAATGCTGTTCCTTATCACTCACCTGCATTTAGGGATCCTATTCTAAGAGAGCACTAGACACCTAAATTGTTTTGCAATGAATGCAAAGGTAGTGAGCAAACTTGACTTCCGCTAAGTAAGACTGTTCATTGTCAGACTAAATTTCTCTTTATTAAGATGACATAATGTTCTTTTCATCTTTGGGCTGGTGCTGGCGATAGTTGTTGATTATTACTCCTTTATGGTTTTTGTTATTCTTAAGCCCACTCTCATATAAGACCCTAGTATTTCTAGGTTTTCTCTAAGAAAATTATTTTAGACAACTATTTTTGTTAATTTTATTATCCATTATAGAATTTCTGTTGACTGCCTACAGATGGCACATAGCTGGCTGTTATGAACCATTACTGACTATTTACCACATGCACCATAATTTTTTACTTCAGTACTGTTGCCCTTTAAGTATTAATACCGAGAGCCTCGCTCCCTCTTTGAGATGTACTGCTAATTGTTCCAGACATTTTTGTTATTTGGCACTCCTGTCAGAACATGAGCACTTTTGTGTACTATCAACCAAGGGTAAATGTCTATTCTTTCAGAGTGGATTTGATGTCATTTGGAAACAAGTCTGGTGAATCAGATCAACCTGATTACTCAGTGGTCAACAGTGATACGCTGTAATAGAGCTCATTCTTTAGTGTGATTTACACATCGTATTTTTTTTTTACTTGGAAAACAACTTCAATTTCTCTTGCCTCTAAAAGTGTTTTAAGGTGTCTTGTCCAAGTCACATATATGGCAGCTCTGGGCAGGGCGTGATTGGAGCGTGGCACTATTTCTGCTGCACCACGATTCCGCATCTTCTGGTGCTGGGTTCCCTTCAGCTGCAAACCCCAGGCCTAGTACCTCCAGGTCACATGCTCAGCCTATTTGCCTCCTCAGTGAACTCACTGCCACAAAAGAAATTCTAACAATGTTCAAGCTCTGGTAATCTCATGGAATAAGCATAGAACCTTGCATCTCTGAGCATCTGACTCGTGGGGCGGGGGAGGGGGGAGTAAGGTTGTGGGGGAGGTACAGCTCTTGTTCAGATTTGTGAATACTGGAATATTAGTTTAGGGCAGGAGTAGGCAGACTTTTTTTTATAAGGACCAGATAGTGAATGTTTTAGGTTTTGCAGGCCATGTGGTCTTTGTGTCATGAAGTCAACTGGCATTTTAGGGAGAAAGCAGCCATAATAATTTATAAACAAATGAGAATGGCTGTGCTCCAATTAAACTATTCATAGATCTTGAGATTTGAATTTTCTATAAATTTTATGTGTCAAAATATTTCTCTCTCTTTAACAATTTAAAAAAATGGTAAAGCCCTAGCTGGTTTGGCCTGGTGGATAGAGCATCTGCCTGTGGACTAAAGAGTTCTGGGTTTGATTCCAGTCAAGGGCACATGCCTGGGTTGTGGGCTCAATCCCCAATGGGGGGCATGTAGGAGGAACCCAATCGATAATTCTCTCTCATCATTGATGTTTCTGTCTGTCTCCCCCCTCTCCCTTCCTCTCTGAAATTAATCTATAATAATAAAAGCATAATATGTTAATTAGAACAACCTTCCTCACAAAGCCAGGGCTTCAAGGGATGAGCCCTTTGCATGAATTTCATGCATTGGGCCTCTAGTAAAATATATATTTTTTAAAAAATAGTAAAAACTGCTGTCATCTCATGGACTGAACAGAAATTCAGTCAAAGCTCTCTGACCCAGAGTTTTGGGTTTCAAACTTGCATGTATGTCATTTGCTTCTCTAAGTGTTTGAATGTTTAGCTATAAAAATGTTTTATGGCTTCCGGCTAATAAATCTTACAGCAGTCTTTACAGCTGTACTTAGGTTTGAACTAATCATTTAAACTATTCAGACTTTGCCTCTGATAATGCACTTAACCAGAGGTTGTAGTTAGACGATCTTGGACTGAATAAATTGTCTGTATAAGAAGATTGAATGTTCATTTAATGTGCCAAGGTTGTTCTGATCAAACCCATTTGAAAAACATTATCATATCTCTTGGAAATTCATTATTTCTATAAGAATATTAAATATTTGACTTTGGATTATTTTTATAGTTTTGGCCATAAAAATCCCTCAGAGTTTACCTTGAGAAATGTTGCTAAATACATTTGAACAAAGATGGAATTACACATGTTGGGGATTTTTTTCTCTCTACAAAACAGAGGCCAGACACACAGATATGCAGACAGGGTCTCTTTGCATGTTTCATAGTACAACATGTTTACTTGTTTTCTTTTTCTTAACGTAAGAATGAATCATGTAGATGCTTTAAAAGTGTATTAAATATAAAAGATAGAAAACATCCTAATGATAATATTGATAATCTGTTAGTATAAAATACCAAGTTGAATGCAAAAGAAACAAAGCATACGGAGTGACCAGTTTAAAAGTCAGAATATTCTTAAAGTAGCACTGTGTGAAACTACAGACTTGTATACATGCTCATGCATACGTGTTGATGATGTCATAATCAAGTGTTTTGGGAGCGTGACCTGTTGACATGAAATACAGTATTTTCTGAGGGTAATTAAAATATGCCAGGGTAATATATTTTGGTCAAATTCCTTATTGGCAATGGAATTTTTAAAGACCATCTCTAACCATATTCTTTCCAGACTACGGTCTTCACAAATCAGCCTTCACAGATTCTGGTCCTGTTCTCCAACTTGGTTTTCTCCATATCTAGAGTGTGCTTGACAAGTTACTTCAAATCTGATAGCATTGCACAGATGTAGGACTGATATATAGATATATTACTTTGAAGGTTTCCAGATACCTATTGGGATATTTTCTTTTGATGACTGTTTCTTATCTTTTATATTTAATATAATTTTAAAGCACAATAAGTAGAATATCCCCAAGTAAACTATATCATAAAAAAAACCCTTTACCCTTTGCTTATAGAAGGGTCTCTATGAGACTTATATTCTTAAGAACAGCTGTGATGTTTATCCAGTCTTCTTAGGACTCATCAAACAGACTAAGTGAAGGTAGTAAGAGTGGGAAAGAATCAGCAGCTTAGTTCTACACTGCAAGCTGTGGGCCCTAAGGGCTGTGGTTGCTGGAGAAGCAGTGACCAGAGAATGGATAATGGAAGCACTCGGTGCCCTCAGAGAAAGCTGGCTGATTGCCTTGTTGACAGTGACAGTGCATTTTTCCATGCAGGATGGAGACTCCCCTGGGTAGGAAAGGCGGTTCCCCACTTACCCCTACTTCCTAATTGAGCAGAATTCCATTGTTAGAAATGTTGCTATGTGTGCTTTAAAGATTATATTTATTTGTAATATTAAGAATAAAGATATCCTGTTTTCACTTAAACCTCTTGAAATATTATAAAACAATGAATGTTCACTAGTACAAAAGTTGAGAGTTCAGGCCAGAACTCTTAGCCACTTGAATTTTATTTTCCTTCCCCAACTATTTGCTAGATGCTTGCACTGTTCTCTGTGGCATTCCCAGGCCCAGCAGCCTGAACTGGCCCCTGAACTGGCAGTGCCTGGAAGCCCCCAGAGGAGTCTAGCTTTTCCAATAGCCTACTTCCTTCTCCTTCAGTCTCCCCAACAACAGATTTTATTTTTATTTTTATTTAGAAGACAGTTTAATAACATCTACTGTTTTATATTTTCCCATGGATTTTGGTCAAGCCATTTAAAGTGTCTATCTCAATGGAGTGAGTTGCTTATGTAGCCATATATATTATAATAATAAATGGTGTGCTAAGTTTTTTACCTTTAGTTGAAACTCTTTTCTCGTTTTGAAAAGGTAATCATAACAATTATCCTGGGACTGGTCATAGGTGCCATTTTCTATGATCTAAAAAGTGACCCTACAGGAATCCAGAACAGGTAAGTACATTTGAATCTTGGTTTTGAAAAAAGTGCTATTACTTATTCCAAGGTAATGAAACTCCCTTACGAATTTGAATTTCAGACAAATACAAGATGAACTGACAAATAGAATAAGTCAGTGAATTGAAAGCTGTGTGGAGGCTTAATTTTCCTCTCTTTATAGTGGTGAAATATACAGAACATAAAGTTTACCCTCTTGTCCAGCTTTAGGCATGCAATTCAGTGACATTAATTTCATTCACATTGTTGTGCAATCACCACCATCCAACTCCAGAACACTTTTTCCACATTCCCAAAGTGAATCTCTGCACTCATTGAACAATTCCGTGCCGCCCCCCTTTTTGGCCCTGGAACCACCATTTTACTTTCTGTCTCTGAATTTGATGATTGTAGGTATCTCATAAGTGTATCATACAGTATTTGTCCTCGGTGATTGGCTTATTTCCCTTAGCATAATATCTTCAAGGTTCATCCATGCTGTAGCCCGTGTCACAATTTCTTCCTTTTAAAGGCTGAATAATATACCTTTGAAATATTTTGTTTATTTGTTTTATTCGCCACATTTTGTTTATTCATTTACCGGTCCGTGGAGATATGGATTGTTTCTACCTTTTGGCTGTTGTGAATAATTTTACTATGAACATGGGTGTATAAGTAAATATCTGTTTGAGTCTCTGCTTTCAATTCTTTTAGATATATACCCAGAAGTGGAGTTATTAGATCATTTCATAATTCTATTAACTTTTTTGAGGAACTGCCATCCTCTTTTCAGTAGCAGCTGCACTATTTTAAATTTCTACCAGCAGTGCACAAGTGTTTCAATTTCTCCCCAACCAGTTCTACACTTGTTATTGTGTGTGTGTGTGTGTGTGTGTGTGTGTGGTTTTTATTTTGTTGTTGTTGTTTATTTCTGGCGTTCCCCCAAGTCCCCCATTATAATAGCCACCCTAATTGGTTGAATTGGTATCTCTTTGTGGTTTTGATTTGCATTTTTCTAGTGATTAGTGATGCTGAGCATCTTTTCATGTGGTTATTGGCCTTTTATATGTCTTTTTTGGGAAAATACTTACTCAAGTCATTGCCTATTTTTTAATTGGATTTTTTATTGTTGAGCTGTAAGTGTTCTTTATATATCTGGCTATTAACAAATATATTCTCTCATTCTTTTGGTTATCTGTTCATAGTGTCCATTAATACATACAGTTTTAAATTTTCTCTTGGTCCAGTTTATCCATTTTTTAGTTTTGCTGCCTGAGTTAATTTCCATTCTATTTTTTTTATTTGTTTGATGTAATATGGAGTACTACCAAAAAAGAATTAGAATACATTAAGTTATTTAACAAAAAGTATTTATTATAAAATAAATTTTTGTAATTTAGAAGGATTTTCACTATCTACTAGTTCAGAATCATTGTGAACATTATTATAGTACTACTAGGGGCCCGGTGCACAAAAATTTGTGCACTTGGGGGGGTCCCTCAGCCCGGCCTGTGCCCTCTTGCAGTCTGGGACCTCTTGGGGGATATCCACCTGCTGGCATGCCTGGCCAGCCTGGGTGAGGAGCTGATGGCTGTTTGCAGGCTACCCAAGCCACCACAGTGGGAACCCTCACCCCGTGGGGATGTGGCCAGCCTAGATGAGGGGCTGAGGGCCGTTTTCAGGCTGCTCACAGCCAGTTCAGGGTTTAGGTCCCTACTGGGTTGCCTGGCCAGCCTGGGTGAGGGGCTGAGGGCTGTTTTCAGGCTGTCCACAGCCCCCAGCAACCCAAGTGCCCAGTGAAGCTGACTGGAATTAGGTATCTGGGGTTTATTTATCTTCTATAATTGAAACTTTGTTGCCTTGAGTGGAAGCCAAAGCTGGCCAGGGCAGGCAGGAATCTTGGCTTCCTCCATCACTGGGGCAACCAAGCCTCCTGTTTGCTCCAGCTCCTTGGCTGCCGGCCACCATCTTGGTTGGGTTAATTTGCATATAGTCACTCTGATTGGCAGGTAGGCGTGGCTTAGAGTATAGTAGAGTGACACCAATTTGCATGATTCTCTTTTATTGCTGTAGATACATTATTGTTGGTAAACACAATGAGTATCTATAGAACTCTTTGTTTCTGGGGTTGTACCCTTGAATTTACATAATTGCCACTTCCTCTCTTAGTTCCAATTGGCATCCTTAATATTAATTAAATTGTTTGGTCATACTAGGGAAGCCCAACACTGTTTCAGGTATGTTGGCATGCTTTCATAAAATTTATATTTTTATCAAAGTGTAGATAAACTGAGTACTTTCCTTTTTAGACCTTAATTATTTTACTGAGACAGATGTGCTTTCATTTTGAGCACATTGGAAAGCATGGAGTGGGTTGTCCAGGATAATATGAAGGTTCTTCTGTTGACTGTGTGGTGCATGTATATAAGGAGGTATTGCTAGAGATGTCACTCCACTCTTCCATTTTGCATCCTCATGTCTTAGTTCCTTCTTTGCTTTAAAAAGTGACTAATAGAGGCTTTAAACTTTTGCAGGCTTTACTTGACTATTTCTCTGTTCATGTATTAGGATGTACTTGTGTTTTTGTTACTTGACATCACCTAGGTAATCATCACCTTGGCTGCCATAACAAAGAACCATAGCTGGATGAGTTAACCAACAGAAACTTATTCCTTACAATTCTGGAGATTCTTGCTTTCTGCCTTCCTGCTAAGCCCTGGCATGGCACAGAGAGCTCTGATGTCTCCCCCTTTTCTTCTCAGGACACTAATCTTGTCATGAGGGACCTCTCTTATGACCTCATCTAAATGTAATTACCTTCCAAAGATGCCACCTTTAAATATCATCACCTGAGGGCTTCAACATAGGTATTTGGGGAAGACAGTTCAATCCATGGCAACCCAGGGCTGTGAATTTGGGGTACCACTGTGGTACAGTGGGATGGGGAGAGACTTGTGGGGACTTACACTTCCCTTCCCTCACTGTTTTAATTTGAACAGTTGTTTGACATTTATCAGGTGAGGAAGCAGTTCAGCAGGTGGGAATTGATGCAGTGTTTTCTTCCCCTTCTCTCACCACAGAGCTGGGGTGCTCTTCTTCCTGACCACCAACCAGTGTTTCAGCAGCATAACAGCTGTGGAGCTCTTCGTGGTGGAGAAGAAGCTCTTCATGTGAGTGTGGCTCTGTTCCGGGAAGGGCGCTGCCCAGTCAGGGCTGTTGGTCAAACTGGTCACATTCAGACGTTGGCCACGGATTGGTCCCTGGGATTACCAGTGTTCATTGAGAAAGAGCAGCCTGGGCTGGGAGGGAAATCATGAGACCAAGGGGAAATGGAGTTTAAAGATTAGGGTGTAGCTGCAAGGGCAATGGTATGGAGAATGCAAGAGATAGAGGCTAAAAAGGATCTTTTGTAAGAAGTTGAAAGAGATTTGCCCATATTGACAAGCTGGAGGAAAGGAATTGTTAGAGAGGGAAAGAATGAAGGTTTGTGGAAGAGTGTGGACTCACCGGAGGAGGATGTCAGGAAGAGGAGGGACCTAGGACTTCACTAGGGAGAAAACAGGATTTGATAGCTGACAGGTTGGGAGGTATGATCACTCAAGGAAGAAGTGCCATGTTTTCCTTCATCATGAGAATGAGAGGAGAAGGTTTAGTGAGCCAGAGCTCTAGTTGGGGGGCATGGAGAATGGCATCACCACCTTTTTCATAGTCAGAAGTGGGGAGAAAGCAAAGCCTGTGTGACCACTGAGATCAACTACTGAAGTTCTTTTTCACGAAAACCCAGAGTCAGAGGAGAGGGAGGAGAGGCAGAACATGTTTATCTGGAGTGGGGATCCTGAGGGCTAAGTGGGCGGCATTGGGAGGGAATTCTAGAATGAGGAGAGGGGTCCTTGCTCAGAACTCTTGGGAACCACGTCTCAGGGGAGGCGTGCCCTTGAGATGGTGCCTGATGCTGACTGTGTGAAGGTGTGGGTTAACCTGGAGGATGTGAGAAGCTGTAGTTGTCAGACCCCTGCTGGCAGCAGAAATCAGGATAGCAAATGGTTTAATCATCCGGTCTGTGCCTTCTTAAACTAAAGTGGGATGCATGGTGTGCATTTTTGTCTTTTAGGCATGAATATATCAGTGGATACTACAGAGTGTCATCTTATTTCTTTGGGAAACTGCTATCTGATTTACTGCCGATGAGGATGATACCAAGTGTCATATTTACTTGTATAACATACTTTTTGTTAGGTAAGCGATAAGGAAAAAATTATGTTTCTGTAGTCTTAGATGTGAGAGGAAGCTAATTTCTTTTTGCAAGCATGTGTGTGTATATATACATATATATAATATATATCTAATCTAATAAAAGAGTAATATTCAAATTGACCCTCACTCCATTACACCCACAAGCCACACACACAAGCCAATCAGGATCAGATATGCAAATTAACTCAACTAAGATGGCGGTGGCCACAGAGCTGGAGTTACCCCAGGCAATGGAGGAAGCCAGGGCCCTGCAGGCCCGAGCTCTACTCAGGCTACAAAGTTTTAATTATAGAAGATAAACAAACCCCAGATACCTGCTGGGCTGGGACCTTGGGTGGCCAGGGGCAACCCAGGCTTCAAGCCGAGGGACCAAGGCAACAAAGTTTCAATTATAGAAGTTAAATAAATCCCAGATAGCTGCTTCCAGCCAGGCACCCCAGTAGGACTCCGAACCCTGAAGGGCTGTGGGCAGCCTGAAACAGCCCTCTGCCCCTCACCCAGGCTGGCCAGGCACCTCAGTAGGGACCTGAACCCTGAAGGGGCTGTGGGCAGCCTGAAACGGCCCTCTGTCCCTCACCCAGGCTGGCCACACCCCAATAGGGTGAGGGACGCCACTGGGGTGCTTGGCCAGCCTACAAATGGCCCTCTGCCCCTCACTCAGGCTGGCCAGACACCCCAGTACGGACTCAAACCCTGAAGGGGCTGTGGGCAGCCTGAAACAGCCCTCTGCCCCTCACCTAGGCTGGCCAGGCATGCCAGCAGGTGGACATTCCCCGAAGGGTCCCAGACTGCGAGAGGGCACAGGCCAGGCTGAGGGACCCCCCCACACACACACACGCACGCACCAAGTGCACACATTTTTGTGCACCGGGCTTGTAGTGTGTGTGTGTGTGCGTGTGTGTGTGTGTGTATATATATATATTTGTATTTTTTTTTTGACAAAGCACTATAGGACAAGATCCACTGATTGAGTTTAAGCCTCCATTTTACAAATAAGAGACGTGCTATACACAATTAGGCACAGAGCCTAGATCCTCAGCTCTTGATTAGTGTTCTTGTGGCTGCTCCAATTGTGCTCCAGTAGAATGTATGACCCGTAATAGTGCCCCATTATAGCCATACGTAGTTTTGTGAAGCTTCATTTAACCCCATCTCAATCCCAAGCTCTGTGGTATTTGTCTGAGAAACCTGGCAGCACTCCCTCAGAGAGTGAAACTCTTGGAGATCATGGGATCCTGATCTCCCAGTTTCTTCACTGTCACTGTTACAGCGCACGGTGAGGAAGGTGGTGATGTCTGCGGGGAAAGCATGTGCTCTTGACAGGTTCCTTCTTAGCGAGAAGGCAGTAGAATTCTCTCCGGGTGTGTAACCTCCGGCCCTCCACCTCAGCACTCAGAAATTGGTAATAATTGCACAGCAGGGAGCACAGGCGCTATGTTGTATAGTGCTCATGCAGTAGTGTAAAAAAGAAAACGGAATCACTCTGTACACTTATATGGGGGGCGAGGAAATTGGTGACTCGGGGTAGTTGTTGGATAGAGGATGAACTTTTCATTCTGATAACTGTTTCTCAAAATATTTGCACAATAAACAATTCCCAATACACAGGGACCTAGGTGGTTGGATTAACCTCCTCTTTCATTCCTCAGGATTGAAACCAAAGGCGGAGGCCTTCTTCATCATGATGTTTTCCCTTATCATGGTGGCTTATGCAGCCAGTTCTATGGCACTGGCCATAGCAGCAGGTCAGAGTGTGGTATCCATAGCAACCCTTCTCATGACCATCTCCTTTGTGTTTATGATGGTGAGTAGGAACTGTGCTTCTCTGAGAAGCAATTATTTCCCCTCATTCCTTCCCGAAAGTTTACCTGTCATGGGAAGCCTGCTTTGAGGATTTTATCAATGGGACCCTTAGCTTTAAGGAAGACATATATTAAAATATAACTTATATTAGAGAATGTACCAGCTTTTTTCTTGACCTTACCCAGCCTTTTTTGCTACTTTTCTAATCTAGTTACTATAACTTTAGTTAATATGCTTTTGCAAATAAAGGTTTTAAAAGATGCTTCCCAGGATATTTTTTCCATTAATGTTTAAAGAGTATGGAATGGGGGCAAGTAGGGGGAGAGAGGAGGGAGGAGACGGGGAGAGAGAGAGAGAGAGAGAGAGAGAGAGAGAGAGAGAGAGAGAGAGAGAGAGACTGGTTGCCTCCCACACTCACCCTGACCTGGGCAGGGGATGGAACCTGCCCTGCCACTGAGGTACATGTCCTGGACTGGGAATTGAACTAGTGTCTCTTTGGTCCATGGGCCAACACTCTAACCACCTAGCCAAACTGGCCAGGGCAAAACCAGAAAAATTTTGATTGGAAGATTCCCTCATAGAAATGGCAGGTTCATTGCCTGACTTCCGTGCTGATGTTAGAGAACTGCTGGCTTATTTCCCCAGCAGCTGACAGGGTTTGTTTGGATCAAATACTTTCCAAGGGAGAAGCTAAGCTCCATGAGAAATAGAACAGTATGTGGCATTGGTCACTCCTCTATTTTGAAAAGGAGTGTTTTAAAAATAGTGAAATATTCCAAAGTCCACATAATACTAGGTCCCCTCCTTTCTGGGTCCTTGACATTCTCTTATATCAATATATTTCTGGTTACCTTTTTTAAAAATGGTTACTTAATTCTAATTTTATATGCCCTAACTTTTGCATAGGTGAAAAGAACCACTTAGTACAGCAATTTTCAACAGGTGTGCCAAAAAAGGTGTGTCAACAAAAGGCACAATAGCATGTAGCAAGAATTTTTACAACATGCAATATCTATCTATTTAGTCAGGGGCACTGACCTCTTTTCCCTTATATTATCAAGTTAAAAAGCCAACACAACAATACCCATCCAGTGTGAATGAATCAAAATTATACCTGCTTGTTTTTTTTTGTCAGATAGGAAAAAAATATAACATATTTTTTGGTGTGCCACAGAATTTTGGAGCCTAGTTTATATGTGCTATGAAATTAAAAAAGTAGTAAATTGTCAAGTTAGCACATTTCCCCATATTACATCAAGTAAACAGGAACACTTAGCCTATTTACTTAGTACATGTATCCTTCTGCTAGAGTAGGAGGAGATGCCTTGAAAAATTTATAAATAGCACAGTCTGGCCGTTGAAAACTGCCAATCTAAACGTTATTGAGAAAGTGATAGTCTTGCACAATTCTCCCACAATGCCATCCAATAAATAAAATATCCTTTGCCCTGGCTGATGTGGTTAAATGTTCGACCTGCACATTGTAGGGTTGCAGGTTCAATCTCTGGCTCTGGTTGACTTATATAGAACTTTTAAAACCACATACAAAATCATATTTTACCAGGAGATGTTATATACTGAACACTTGGTTAGAGCAAGTTAAAAAATATGGCCCTAACCAGTTTTGCTCAGTGGTTAAAGTGTTGGCCTGGGATTTGATTCTGAAGGGTCTGGGGTTTGATTCTGGTCAAGGGCATGTACCTTAATTGCAGGCTCGATCCCTGGCCCCAGTAGGGACAAGTGTAGGAGGCAGCTGACTGATGTGTCTCTCTCACATTGATGTTTCTCTGTCTCTCCCGCTCCCTTCCACTCTCTCTAAAAAATCAATAGAAAAAAATGTTCTGGGCTGAGAAATAACAACAGCAAAAATGTAGTCACACCAACGTCATTGTCCTTGTGATGTCCATCCTCACAGCCAGAGTGCCAGTTAGGAGAAGTTTTTATGTAGCCATCTCTTCCTGGAACGGTCCCTCCTGGGTCTCCATGGCAATGCTACTTTTGGTATTTTTAAATGAAGGTCTTTACCATATTTTATGCTGCAGCTGGCCACTTTATATCTAAGCTTTGGGTTATTTTAAACACCCATTCTAAACCCCAAATTATTCCTAAAGTCATTTGGAGATGGAATGCAAACCCTGTGGATCAGAAAGCTTACTGTGTTAAGGAAGTATAGCGGCCCCTCAGGTGCTCAGGGTACATTCTGGTATGTCCATTGGCGGGAACGTAGTGGTTGCATCATTACAACAGTCAGGACCGTGGGCCTTCCACTGTGTGCTGTTACAGAGAGAGTAAACGCCTTGACAATTAGGGATCTTCCCATTCAATGAAACGTATACATGCTGTCATTCCTTCACAGCCACAAACAGCCTCAGCTAAGAGAGGAATACACATGCAAAGGGGACATACTAAGTCTTTAGAGCAGTGGAAAGAATTTCAAGAAAGCATTGGCGTTAGCAGAAATGTTTACAAGGTTGTAGGGGATTCAAGAGGGTAAGCTTTAGAATTCATGAATTCCCTCCACCAGTCTGATTGCTGGGATTCTCGCTTGTAGATTTTCTCAGGGCTGTTGGTCAATCTCCTAACCATTGTGCCTTGGCTCTCGTGGCTTCAGTACTTGAGCATCCCTCGGTACGGCTATGCGGTAAGTTCTCTCCTGTCCCTGTGACTAGTCCATTGTTCCCAAGCTGGGGACAAGCAGAAGAAGCCTGACCATCTCATGTCCCCAGACTTGGCCTTTCTGTGTGAGGAAGGTGAAGGGTGGGGAGATAACTCATGGTGAAGCAGGAAGATGGATCAATTGATGTAAAAAAATGTTGGTTTTCAGTTCAGTAACGAAATACTTGAGAGAATGGGAACCTAGACTATATTTTGTTTTTCAACACTCCATATTTTATATTGCAAGGGAAATTAAAAAAAAACACACACCAGGACTCTTCATAGACTATTCAAAAAAATACTATTCATAGCCATTATTGGCTTTAGAATCTAACTCCAGTGACAACTGTCTTAATATAGTATAACTGAGTTTCAGCTCCCAAGAATTACAACTGGTTTTGATTAAAACAAACAAGAACAATACAAAAGACGTTACCATAAATTAACAATAGTCACTGAGAACCATTGTATCATTTTATTTATAGTGTTTTGGGCTTACAACATTGGGGAGAGAGGAGGAAGGTGCTGTGGGTTAAATTAGCCAAAGATCTTCCCTGTTTGCCAAATACTTTATTTCCTTTGTATTAGAAGCCAGACTTTAACCGTAGGCCTCTTGAATACCAAGAACAATCACTTTAGCTGCTCTGGTGAGACAAAGACTGTGAATGTGAACCTTGGCTTGTTTTCAGAAATATTAAAGAATGTATTCATAATAAAGAATTAAATAATTTAATAATAAAGAATTTATTAATAATAAAGAATTAAACTAGGAAGGTGGGATTGTGATCATTCTTTGGAGACTATTTACCTTGCCCACTCCATTTTGTGTTATAGGCTTTGCAGCATAATGAATTTTTGGGACTAAACTTCTGCCCGGGACTCAATGTCACAGCAAACAGTACCTGTAACTTTGCAATGTAAGTGATGCGCTCGGTTACTATGTGGTGTGATGGAGAAAGGCCACTGGACTGAGCTGGTATTAGTGCTTTCAGGGTCACTGGCCCAGGACAGCAGATGCCCCTCAAAGTGAAAAGGGAGTCCCTAAGTTATCCCTGAGGCTCTCATAAAAGTTGGTTTCAGCCCTGACTGGTTTGGCTCAGTGGATAGAGTGTCGGCCTGTGGACTGAAAGGTCCCGGGTTTGATTCCGGTCAACGGCATGTACCTTGGTTGTGGGCACATCCCCAGTAGGAGGTGTGCAGGAGGCAACTAATCGATGTTTCTTTCTCATCGATGTTTCTAACTCTCTATCCCTCTCCCTTTCTCTCTGTAAAAAATCAATAAAATATATTTTTTTAAAAAGGGTTGGTTTCAAGGACCAGAGAAGATTCTTAGTGACCTATATATGTTAGCTGGGCCACCCAGCCAGTAGCACCTCAGGTCCGGAGAACAAGTCCTGTTGGCCTTCTCTAGGAATATTGGAAACTGCCATCTGGCCCTAATTTTCCGAGCTGGATGAAGTTAGGTTCTCATATATCCAGCAAAAGGTCCTGTTTAGAACCTAAGAAAGCAATCCCAATTGAAAAGCCAAAGTTATAAAGCAGTCATCCAGTTCCCCCCACCCCCTGTCCTTAGTTACCTTGACCCTTATCTTTACCTCAAGGATTTAAAAAAGCTTAAGGAATGTCAGTCTGAACTACTTTAGATACAAAGGAAGGAAGAGAAAGAGGAGAAAAGAACATCCTTCCAGCCAAAGGGCAAGGATATCTCTCTCTCTCTCTCTCTCTCTCTCTCTCTCTCTCTCTCTCTCTCTCTCTTCATTGTAACTAGTAAGCTGATAGGAAAGGTCTGGTGTGATGTCACAGTGTTTGTGAGTGCGTGGACATTGCCTTGAGTCAGCAGGATGCCTAGTGCAAACTTCCCCAACTCATCCTGTCACAGGAATCTTTTAGCAGCGAGCACCCTAATGGCTTTTGAGTGCTTGACCCATGCGTCAACAGTTCGGCAATCCACAGAGAAAGAGAGAACTCAATGGCCAGAGGAAAAGATGCAGGAGGAAAGAGAACACAGTGATATCCTTCAGGCCAAGGTGGGGAGGACAACTGGCTTACCAGAGACGAAACAATCCGAGTCACAGTATCCAATATATTGTAGGCCTCAGGAACGGCACCAGGTGCCTGACCATTGGGGTCAGACCAAACCTGGGTTCAGCAACCTCGGTACCTGGGTTCTGGCTAGGAAAGAGTTAAGAGCAAGACCCACACTGTAAGAGAACATTTATTTGATAAATTACAGAGGTAGAACAAGTAATTCCTAGAAGAAATGGGCTTAGAAAATGATTTCTGGAGGTAAAGGAAGAACCTTTGGAATTTGGGAGTAAGGACGCTAATGGTAACATGCAATTATAATACATGTAGCATATAAAATATGTGTTAATTGTTTATGTTAACAATTAGGCTTTTATGAACAGGAGGCTATTGGTAGTCAAATCTTGGGGGAGTCTAGTTATATGTGGATTATTGACTGTGCATGGCGGCCAGCGTCTCTAACCCCACATGTTCAGGGGTCAACTCTGTTGCCAGGAAACCTGTAGGGAGGAAGACAAAGTTTCTTTATCCTGCCCACCCCCTCTTTTGATCTGGGTATGACATTTTTCAGAACTGCTAAATTCCAGGACTCACACAACAATGGTACCAGACAAGAATGGTGGCTGTGCCAGTTATTTTTAGTACCGGGTGCTGATCAAACCCGTGGCAGGGCTCCTCCTTCCTCCCCTGGGGCTTCACCTGAGGCCTCACTTGATACCTCACCTGATGCCTGGGCCTGCGGTGATGTCCTTGTAGCTGAGTGTCTGTCAGGCTCATCCCCGTCTTTGTCCCATTGCTGAGGGAGTATAACAGTCAGGAAGCCCTTCCCCACCTCTTTTCCTAGTTTTGGGATTCTTTTTTTTTTTTTTTTTAATATATTTTATTGATTTTTTACAGAGAGGAAGGGAGAGGGGTAGAGAGTTAGAAACATCGATGAGAGAGAAACATTGATCAGCTGCCTCCTGCACATTCCCCATGGGGTATGTGCCCGCAACCAAGGTACGTGCCCTTGGCCGGAATTGAACCCAGGACCCTTGAGTCCGCAGGCTGACGCTCTATCCACTGAGCCAAACCCATTAGGGCTAGTTTTGGGATTCTTAGCCTGCATTCCTTTGTGTGGCTGATTTGTGGGTAACACCCTCTATAAAGACCTTGACCATGTTTGCAAGGGTCTACGTGTCATCTGTGAAAGTGAAGGATCTCCCTTTCAGGAGAAGTGAAAATTTACTTGATAAACATTTCTGCCTTTGAAGAGAGCATTTCATAGATTAAGAGCCAAATGAATCTGGAGAGGACAGCAACTTAGTTCAAAGTGTGAGCCTGTGGACTTGGCCAAGTTCCTTAGACCTTAGTCTCTTCATCTTTTAAATGTGTGTAATATCCACCCCATTGAGTTGTTTTAGGGGTTAATTAAACTGCTATATGCAGGCTGCTTATCCTGGTAGCTAGCAGAATTGTAAGTTCTCATTGGCTGTTACCTGTTATATATGAAGAGAGAGTTATTTCAGACTTGATAATCAATAGGCTTCTTTAAGGAACAGCAACTATATTGAGTAAAACTGGACTAAGAATGCGATCATATTCTTTTCTGTTGAATTTCAGATGTACCGGAGAAGAATTCTTGGAAAACCAGGGCATCGATCTCTCACCTTGGGGCCTGTGGAAGAATCATGTAGCCTTGGCATGCATGATCATTATCTTCCTTACTATTGCCTACCTGAAATTGTTATTTCTTAAAAAATTTACTTAAATTTATTTTGAATGTACATGTTGTATCTATACATTAAAAAGAGCATCTTGACTTATATAGTCAATGAATTTTTTGGTGTCTTCATTTGCCATCATGTTATTGTTCAGCCAACATTATTTCCAACAGAAAGCACCATAGAAATCACAATGAACTGAATTGTACATGCAATAACCCATCGTTATCTAGTGGTACTAGAGGCCTGGTGCATGAATTTGTGCATGAGGGGAGAGGGGAAGTGAACGTGGGAGGTTGGCTGGTGGCTCTGAGGAGGGAGTTGGCTTTCAGACCCCCTGGGATAGGGGCTGTGTCCACTAGCACCCACCCCTGGTTCCCTCTCCTAGCCTGGGGCCTGAAGGCCCAGCAGGGTCAGGAGAGGGGGCAAAGGTTGCGGGGCCAAGTGCCAGATGCTACCACTGCCCTGACACCGCATGGTCCCCCCCTTCCCTCCTCCTCCTTCCTTCACCACTGCCACAGGCAGCCCCCAGAGAAGAGAGAGGTCAGGAGCCAGACAAATTCTTGTGTCAATGGCTGACTTTCAATAGATTGTAGTGAGGGAGCTGCTCTGCTACGTATGAAACCCTGACCCAGAAGCAGGTCATCTACAAATGGTTTAGCATCAGGGGCCAATGGGGGCTGTTGGGGAGGCAGGGTGGGAAGAACCACAAGGGGTTGGCCAGTCATGGGAGGTTGGCTGTGGGAGGGCACTAACTTCTGGGGACAGCTTCTGCATTGTACATCTGCCCCCATGGTGGTCAGTTCTCATTATAGTGACCAGTAGACCAGTTAAGTGGTAAGATGACTTAAGCTTTTATATATATACTAGAGGCCCATGCACAAAAATTTGTAATTTGTGCACTCAGGGGGGGGGGTCCCTCTCCCCGGCCGGTGACCTCTCCCAGTCTGAGACCCCTCGAGGGGTGTCCATCTGCTGGCTTAGGCTTGCTCCCTGAGTGATTGGGCCTAAGATGGTAGTCAGACATCTCTCTGGCAGCCTGGGAGCTCTCGGGGGATGTCCACTTTCCAGCGGGGAGCAGGCCTAAGCTGCAGTTGGACATCCTTAGTGCTGCTCAGGAGGCAGGAGAGGCTCCCACAACCACCGCTGTACTGGCAGCCTCCTGGCTTGTGGCTGAGCAGAGCTCCTTCTGTGGGAGTGCCCTGACCACCAGAGGGCAGCTCCTGCATTGAGCATCTGCCCCCTGGTGGTCAGTGTGTGTCATAATGACCAGTCATTCCCAGTGGTTCTGCTGTTAGGGTCAATTTGCATATTACCCTTTTATTATATAAGATTATATAGGATAGAGGCCTGGTGCATGGTGGGAGGGGCAGCTGGTTTGCCCTGAAGGGTGTCCCGGATCAGGGTGGGGTTCTGCTGGGGTGCCTGGCCTGCCTGGGTGAGGGGCTGATGGCTGTTTTCAGGCTGGCCACAGCCCCTTCATGGTAGGGTTCCCTGCTGGGGTGCCTGGCCAGTCTGGGTGAGTAGCTGATGGCTGTTAGCAGTTGGCCACAGCCCCTTCAAGGTGGGTTCCCCCCGCCCCGGAGTGCCTGGCCAGCCTGGGTGAGGGGCTGATGGCTTTTGCAGGCTGACCACACCTCCCATTGACCCAATGTCCCAGTGAGGCTGGCTGGAAGCAGGTTTCTGGGGTTTATTTATCTTCTATAATTGAAACTTTGTTGCCTTGAGCAGAAGGCCACAGTCGGCCTAGGCAGGCAGTTTCCTTCATCGCTGGTGAAATGAAGCCTCCTGTTTGCTTCAGCTCCATGGCTTCTATAATTGAAACTTTGTTGCCTTGAGCAGAGGCCCAGCCAGCCTAGGCAGGCAGTTTCCTCCATTGGTGGTGCAACTGACACCTCCTATTTGCTCTAGCTCTATCTTGTCTGGGTTAATTTGCATACAGTCACTCTGATTGGCTGGTGGGCATGGCTGGGCTGGTGGACGTGGCTTGGGTGTAATAGAGTGAAGGTCAATTTGCATATTACCCTTTTATTAGATTAGACTAGAGGCCTGGTGCACAACACTCATGCACTGGGGGGTATGGAAGTCCCTCAGCCCTACTTGAACCCTCTCCAATCTGGAAGACCTCAGGGGAGCCCTCTCCAATCCGGGAATTTCTGTCTGTCTTTGCAGTCATCTGAGTGAACTGTCTGAGACTCCAACTCAGTTTGTTGCTCACAGAATAATAGAGGCTTTTTTTTTTCTTTGCTTCATTGGTGGAGATTTCCTGGAAGTTTTAGGATATCTTCCCTTTAATTTTTCCTAGATATTCTGATTTTACTTATGTCTCTCAACTTTGCTTTCCCTCCATCCCCCACTGCAATAGTAACTCTAGGCTCTCTTTGCTCTAGTGTCTAGAAGATCCGTCTGCCCCAGAACTATGATTCCCAGCATTCCTGGTGCTCCCCACGCTCTGGGCTTCCCCTTCCGGTCCTGGGGCTGCCACCAGAACTACTATTCCCTAAATTCCTGGTGCTCCTGACGTTTTCCCTTCCTGCTCTTTCTCTGTCCCATGGCCTCCCACTCTGCCAAGTCTTCCAAGTCACCAGCTCTCCCGCTCTGCTCTCCAACCGGTGGCTTGGGGGGGCATGGTTTCCCAAGCCTCCGGCTCTCCCACTCTGCTTTCCACCCAGCACCTGTGTATGGTGGGTTAATTTGCATACTCACTCCTGATTGGCTGGTGAGCATAGTGGAGGGGTGGTCAATTTACATGTTTCTCTTTTATTATATAGGATAGGTTATGTACTCTTTGTTAGTTCATCCAGTTAGACAGTAATTACAAGGGAGAAATCTAGTTTAACTAATTGGCCTAAAAAAGAATTGAATTCTAGCCTAGCCAGTATGGTTCCATGGTTGAGCTTTGATCTATGAACCAGGAGGTCATGGTTTGATTCCTAGTCAGGGCACATGCCTGGGTTGTGGGCTCGAACCTCAGTAGGGTGCATGCAGGAGGCAGCCAATGATTCTCTAATCATTGATGTTTCTATCTCTCTCCCTCTCCTTTCTTCTCTGAAGTTAATAAAAATATATTTTAAAAAATTGTATTCTAGAAATCCATTACAAGTCACTAATATCTGTTAGTAGTTTCCTTGTCTTTTAACTGAATAAGTATGCCAGTTGTCCTCCAGCTTCAATATATGAATCTATGCCATGATTTAATAAATAAGAAATAACAAATGTACTGATGCTATAGTGGAAGTATGAAATCTAAACAATGTTGGAAAATCCTAGTACTATTTATAGAGTAAAATACCCATTATGAAGAAAAAAGCTTTGATAAGCCTTGAAAGTTTAGTAGAACTTACTGATATTTCTCTGTATGGGTTCTACTCAACCTGATGCTGTCTGCCACTTAGTCACTTTGAGATCCACATACTGGTAGGACAGCAGCCAAAGAAATCAGTATTGCGTTGGTCATTGCTGTCAGGAGAGGCTAGATTTGACTATTATGGAAGGGAGAAATTCACAGAGGTACCTTGGGGTTTCCGTGTCCCGTGTTTACATTAAATAGGCAATCCAAACAACCACAGCCTGGAAAAGGACAAAGGACTTCGAGCCCTCAGCGAAGAAGATGTGGGTTATCACACCAGGTGAGCTTTATACAGTGGAAGCACTGGCCAAGAGTGAGGGAACTCTGGAAAGGGCAGTGACATAATTATGGCCTTGTGACAAGCAGTGGCGATGGAACTGACTGGTTCCACTAACTAGTCACTAGACCGTGTCCCGTGGTCTGTTTCCTAGAGATTACAGCTGGCTTCCCTCAACTCAAAAAGTCCAGAGTAGACTTAATGTGGGTATGAGTGGGTGGATAAAGCAGATGCTTTTGGTGCTTTGGGTCATATCTCCTCTGCACCTCTGATTTCGATTGCAGCTGTGGTCAAGTTCCATGTGAGCTCAGATCCTGTTGACAGCAGCCTACCTCAAGCAACAGAAATCCCTTCACTTTTCTGCTGTAAGGCCTTCTCCAAAATGGAAAGAACCTGCTTGGCTGAGGGCAAGCATAGCCTGAAAATGCAGGTGTTAATACCTCAGGGGATTTGGATTGGAGTCAACAGACAAATGCCCCAGCTTTATGTTCTTCAGTCGGGATTATGGGAGGCATTTCATAGTGTTGTCAGAGGTGGAATTGAGCTCTTGTCACCTACAGGGCAACTTCAACCACACACCTGTGTATTGGCATTTCTTCTTTTCCTGGCTGTTTCTTATTCCTGATTCCTGGTATCACCTCCCAAACAAACTACCTGGACTCAAGTTCTTGGTTTTTTTTGTAAAGGAACACAAACTGAAACACATTTCCATTAAGAACAGAAATAAGACTCAGCATATCTACTATCACTGCTACTGTCCCACATGATACTGTCCTTATTAACAAATGAGCTGGCCTTCTACATAGAAAACCAGAGTCAATGCAGAATCTATTAGAGCTAGCAAAGTGTGAGATACATAAAATTAATTGATAAGAATTAGTAATTTTCCTCTAGATTGGCAATAACCAACAAAAAAATACAATGGAAAAAAGATTCTGTGCATGGTAGCAATAAAGACATATTAAAGAATATATAAGATCTTTATGAAATTTTAAGAAACACTGAAAGGATATTAAGGAAGTTCTGAGTAAATAGAGAGTCATGTTTCTGATACTGTAAAATGTCAGTTCTCCCCAAACTAATCAATAAATTCAATGAAATTCCAATTACATTTCAGTGGGACTTTTTTCTCCATCCTCCCCTACTCTCAGGACCCCCTCAAATTTATTCTAACAGATCCATGTGGAATAATAAATGTTCTCAAAAATACCTTAGTCAATTTTACAAAAAAAAAAAAAGCCTATGAGGAGACTACATATGAAAAATAACACATACAATGACAATACAAATTGTTATGCAGGAACATTTAGAAATCGGTACAAGAGACTAAAGACTTAAAAAATAGACACATACCAGTATTGATAAAACTGGTTTATTATAAGGAGAAAAATACTGATGAATGCTATTCAAAGTTATTCGTAAAATGTATTAGATATGAAAGGTCTGACTGTAAATTTAATAAATAAAAGTTTGTGATCTTGCAAAGTCTCTGTAACACTCTCAAATTCAATAAAACTAAATGAATAAATTGATGTTACTATATAAAAAACAGGAAACACTGACAAAGTTATCAGTTGGATGACAGATATTAATGAAATCCACAACTGATAAGGGATTAATATTTAAACTATAGGAAGAAATTTTGCCATGTAACAAAAAAAGACCTTGACCCAGTGGAAAAATAGGCAATGAATGAAAACATGCTTGTTTCCCATTAGATCACAGTGTAAGGTTTTAAAGTGTTTATTAGAAAAGTAGAGGCCTTGTGCACAAATATTTGTGCACTGGGGGTGGGGAGGTCCCTCAGCCTGGCTTGTTCCCTCTCACAGTATGGGACCCCTCGGGGGATGTCCACCTGATGGCTTAGGCCCGCTCCCCAGGGGAGTGGGCCTAAGCTGGCAGTCAGACATCTCTCTGGCTGCCTGGGAGCCCTTGGGGGATGTTCACTTGCCCGCAGGGAGCAGGCCCAAGCTACAATTGCACATCCTTCACTGCTAAGGATGTGGGAGAGATTCCTGCCACCACCACTGTGCTGGCAGCCTTCAGCCTGGCTTGTGGCTGAGCAGAGCTCCCCCTGTGGGAGTGCACTGACCACTAGGGGCAGCTCCTGCATTGAGCATCTTCCCCCTGGTGGTCAGTGTGTGTCATAGTGACCAGTCATTCCCAGTCGTTCTGCTGGTAGTGTCAATTTGCATGTTACCCTTTTATTATGTTGGATAGAGGCCTGGTACATGGGTGTGGGCTGGCTGGTTTGCCCTGAAGGGTGTCCCAGATCAGGATGGGGTCCCACTGGGGTTCCTGGCCAGTCTGGGTGAGGGGCTGAGGGCTGTTTTCAGACTGGCCATACCCCTTCAGGGTAGGGGTCCCTGATGGGGTGCCTGGCCAGCCTGGGTGAGGAGCTAATGGTGTTTGCAGGCTGGTCACAGCCCCTTCAGGGTGGGGATCCCTGCTGGGGTGCCTGGCGAGCCTGGGTGAGAGGCTGAGGACCATTTTCAGGCTGGTTACATTCCCTTCAGGGAGGGAGGTCCTGCTGGGGTGCCTGGCCAGCCTGGGTGAGTGGCTGATGGCTGTTTGCAGGCTGGCCACAGCTCTTTCAGGGTGGGGGGAAGGTTCTGCTGAGGTGCCTGGCCAGTCTGGGTGAGGGGCTGATGGCTTTTGCAGGCTGGTCATAGCCCCCAGCGACCCAAGCTCCCAGTGAGGGTGGCTGGAAGCAGGTATCTGGGGTTTATTTATCTTCTATAATTGCAACTTTGTTGCCTTGAGCAGAGGCCACAGCTGGCCTAGGCAGGCAGTTTCCTCCATCGCCGGGGCAACGAAGTCTCTTGTTTGCTCTAGCTCCATGGCTGTCGGCCACCATCTTGGTTGGGTTAATTTGCATACAGTCACTCTGACTGACTGGTGGGCATGGCTTGGAATGTAGCAGAGTGACACAATTATCATATTACTCTTTTATTAGACTAGATGTACAAAAGAGAAACAAAAATGTTGAATAACTATCAGGGGGTGTTTAAAGTTATTAATTAGGAATCAGATAAAGGCAAAACAGAATGAGACTTCACTTTAAAACCATTCCATTTACAAAGACTAGGAAGCTGTGTGGCACCAATGCTGGTGAGGGTATGGTCAAAAGTGGTACTCATGCATGTAGTGGAATAATAGACTGGTGCCATCAGTTCTGGGTAAAATTAAGTATTTGTATACCTGGGACCCAGGACTACAACTCCTGTTACATACCCACTGAGAAGGCATGGAAAGTCAATAAGAGAATTATGTACAGAGATTTTGAAGTAGAAATAGTAGAGCCAACCCTTCACTATAGGAATGCAAAAGTAAAATGTGGTGGCTGCACACTAGGAAATACTACACAACCAACATAATAACCTATTAGAGGTATATACTAAAGAAGTAGTTGTTGATCATGTTGATCATGATCATGAAAAGAGAAGATGCTTTTGTCAAAGTCTAAGCCTTTGCTATTAACTTCATGACACAAGGCAAATTATCCAACTGCTTCTACTTAGGAAATGGACAATTCTTACATCTGCTTTTATATCAAGTTTTTATTAGGAAGTAAAGTGCTCAGTATTACACATTAATGAAATTCTCAATTGTTACGAGACACTTGCATAAGTAACATATTTTTAATAATATTAATATAAAGGGAAGATAGGAGAAGGAATGAAGAGGGAATTCCCAATGACTAAACAAGAAAAAAAAAGTAATTTAGGGGTAATAAGAAAAAATTTTGCATAATTTTACAGGTGAAATGAAAAACAGTATAATAATAAGTATCATAAAAGATTCTCTAGTGACCATAATTCATATATGGCACATGGTCAATACACATGGATACCACATAATAGCTGCACTTCAAATTGAAGTTTGTTTATATGTAACAACATGGTACACATACATAAATACATATACTCACTATCCCTGGAATGCAAATTTTAGTACCTAGTAATAAAGGACTTGGTGTAGTATACTGAAATAAAGATGAAGATGAAGCCATGGGAAATAACTGTTAAAGAAACCCAATGTGTATCACCTCTATGGCAGCCAGTTTAGGAAAGTTTGTTTGCTAATGTTTTCATCGAAGATTTGACTGACACATTCTACCAATTAATTAAGCAGCATGGGAATTAAAATACTGAATTAAAAAGCAGGCATCTCTTCTATTCTCCTAGTAAGTTTTCACCAGCACTGTATTCTCTCCTGCTTGTCCCATTAGCTCTCAAAAAGTTAACTTACTCAAGACTTTCGAAAAATAAGGTTTTTATTTTTTATTGAGAAATAGATTTCTTCCCCATTAATTTGGGAAGACGCTCTCCTAATGAAAAAACAAATAAGCCCTAGTTGGTTTGACTCAGTGGATAGAGCATCAGCCTGGTGACTGAGGGGTCCTGGGTTTGATTCTAGTCAAGGGCACATGCCCAGGGTTATGGGCTCGATTCCCACTGGGGGGCATGCAGGAAGCAGCTGGTCAATGATTCTCTCTCATCATTGACATTTCTATCTCTCTCTCCCTCTTCTTTCCTCTCTGAAATCAATATAAATATATTACAAAAAAAATCCAAAAACAAAAACAAAAAAACCCCAAACTGCTGCAAACTCAAACTTTGGCTGACACTTTGTTAATGGATGAACTTTCAATACCAAAAACTACATTTCATAAAATTGAGCTCTATGTAGAGTATACATCCTAGGTTTGAAATACAGGTCAAGAGCATTTGAGTTCTGTATTCTTAAAATAGTACACAATGTACACTTCAGTTTTATAATATTTTTATATGAATTTCACCACTCCCTTAAATTTTTTTTAAAATGAACATATTTACTACAAATTTCAGTACTAACTCAACAATTTAATAAGTGGCTCTTTGTAGATTAGTTGCAACATTACATTCAGGTGCAAATAAGTTGAGCCCTACGGAAAAGAGAATATATAGTAAATCTTTATATTAAATTATTAGGAACAGTTGAACTTAGTGATAAGGCTCCTTCCAATTCTCCTATGTTAAAGTCCGAGGAGACATTTTAACCCATAGTTGATCTTTGGGGTTTCATGCAGCTCATTTTAAATGAGAGAAAAAAAAGTGTAAAAATTAAGTAAAACAGTTATTCTCACAGATATTAGATAAAAGAACAAAAAAAAGACAGAATTCAACATTTATCTGAGCCATTCATACATATTCTAGCATAGCCACTAAATACCCATTCTATGATTTGGAGTTCTTTTCCAGCTTGTCCTTTAGAAAAGCTTACCCCAAGAAGGTAGTTAAAATAAAAGGCTCCTTTCTAAAAAAAAAAAAAAAAAAAAAAAAAAAAAAAAAAAAAAAAAAAAAGGAAAAAAAAAAAAAAAGCTATGTATTAAGCCCAGGAGCCAAGCTTGAATGAAAGCAATGGCCCTACTTTCCCTTCACGCACTGGGCTAAAATGACAATACTGATTTTTGTGATTGAAAATAAAACTCAGAAGCCTTTGAACAGTTCTCTTCTAGCTTAAAAGGCAACTTCATTGTCAAATGAGAGACTCAGTCGTGGTACCAAGTGAGTACACCACTTCTTATACTTTACAGAAAATTTTTTTAATGTACTCAATATTTACACCTAATTACTTAAATGAGTAAAAAAAAATCTTCTTTGATCCATGGGCAAAGTTGATTTAAAATAAATTAAAGTGCAGAAGAATTAACAATTCATCACAATGACCAACACCACATGCTGGTCAGGGCATATAAATACAGCAGGTCCTGGAATAAAGTTGTTTTATGATTAATGTGTATGCTGTGGGAACATAACTCCTGCTTGTGTCAATTAGCCTGTGGTAAAATTGCTTTCATTATATTTCCTTTCACCAGAGTCCCAAGAACCTATCCATGACATTAAGTGAGGACGTACTGTAGTAACCTTGCAATGGCGATTCAGGAAGCCACCTTCCACCTATTAGAAACACATTTGCTAACACATATCCTACACGTGCATATTGGAACTTCCGTTTCCACCTGCACCTTCCATTCCTTCTGTAGACTGAGAGGAAGAAGGGCGGGAGCTTCTGGGGTGAGGCTGACCATTCAGTCCCACCGGAGTGCCTAAGCCATGACTTATTTGGGAAGCTGCATCATCAGACTCCCAGCGTTCCAACTCTTCACGCACTAGACGTTCCATCTGTTCCCTGTGGATTTCACTCTCTCGACCCAGTCTTTCATCCTAATAAAGAAGTAAGAAACCAGGAAGTTAGGGATGCATATTCTCTCTCTCTCTCTCTCTCTCTGCTTAACTGAGGATATGTTTTAAAATTGCTTTTTAGAGAGAGAAGAAGGGAGAGCGATAGGGAGAGAGAAACATTGATTGGTTGTCTCCCTTAAGTGCCCAACCAGGTATCAGATCTTGTGGTGCATGGGATGATGCTCCAGCCAACTGCGCCATACCAGCCAGAGCAACTGATGGGTATTCTTGAACATAGAAATTGCCTTAGGAAATTTGGTGATCAAGTAACCTGTTTATAATTAGGTATGTCTAGAGATTTAAAACATATAATAACAATTCTTAGTTACTACAGTAACTTCTTTGCTTAACTTATTTTTTAATGATCATCCTTTCAATCTTCCTTCTGCTTTTCTATAATTTCCAAAGGTTTTGTAATATGCAAATCTATACTGGGAGGGAAACCATCTAATTGCTTTGTCTTATTCTAAGGTTTTTATTTTTTATTGTTGATAGTATTACAGATATCTCCCATTCCCCCCCCCCTTTCCCCGTTCCTGCCTCCTACCCCCCACTCAGGTTTTCACTACCCTACTGCCCATGTCCATGGGCTATGCATATAAATTCTTTGGTTTGGTGTAGCTCAGTGGTTGAGCGTTGACCTGTGAACCAGGAGGTCACGGTTCAATTCCCGGTCAGGGCACATGCCTGGGTTGTGGGCTTGAACCCCAGTTGGGGGCATGCAGGAGGCAGCCGATTGTTGTTTCTCTCTTATCATTGATGTTTCTCTCTCTCTCTCTCTCTCTCTCTCTCTCTCTCTCTCTCTCTCTCTGTCCTTCCCCCTTCCTCTCTGAAATCAGTAAAAGCATATTTAAAGCCTGGCTGGCTTGGCTCAGTGGTTGAGTATTGACCTATGAATCAGGATGTCAAGGTTCTATCCCCTGTCAGGGCACATGCCTGGTTTGTGAGCTCAATCCCCAGTGTGAGGTGTGCATGACACAGCTGATCAATGATTCTCTTTAGATTAATTTTATCATCCGCTGATGTGATGGCAGGACCATCAGTGTGTGGAGTACTAGGAAAGTAACACTGCTAGATAATCATTTGATATGCATTGATCTGCAGTACGGAGACCAAGACACCTCTCTGATTAAAAGCATTACACATTACAACTACCCTAATGTACGCATCAGACTTACCTCAGTCACTCCGTCCAGCAGCCTTCCCAGCACTTCCCTTCTCTTCAGTTTGGCCCGCTCCATGATCTCCAGCTTCACTATCACAGCATCAATCTTGGACACAATGCTACCGATGGAGTGCTCCATGCGGTCCACTCGTCTCACCAGGCTGCAGGAAACCACAGTAAGGAGGGACAAAGCCACCTTGTGCTGTTGTCTTTTTAGCCCAGTTCTCTTTTCAAATGAAAGTGCTAAGATTTTTTTTTTCAACAATATGATAATCTGAAACTTTTCTCAAGCAGCCTCAACCTTTAGAGATGAACTCTCATACATTGCTGGTGGGAGTGCTAACTGGCAAAAAATTTTCTTTCTTTAAGAAAATTTTAAGGGGGCATTGTATTAGAAGTCCTAAAAATGTATGCCTACCTTTTATTCAGCTATCCCATTTTTGAAAATTTTCTAAAGAAAATAATTAAGCAGCCCGGCCAGTGTGGCTCAATGAACATAGTGAACATAGAAATTGCCTTAGGAAATTTGGTGATCAAGTAATCTGTTTATAATTAGGTATGTCTAGAGATTTAAAACATATAATAACAATTCTTAGTTACTACAGTAACTTCTTTGCTTAACTTATTTTTTAATGATCATCCTTTCAATCTTCCTGATTGAGTGTCAACCCATGAACCAGGTCATGTTTCAATCCTCAGACAGAGCACATACTCAGGTTATGGGCTGGATCCCCAGTGGGAGTGTGCAGGAGGCAGCTGATTGATTATTCTCTCTCATTATTGATATTTCTAACTCTTTTCCTCTCCCTTTCTCTTTGAAATCAATAAAAAAAAGTATTTAAAAATACATATAACCCAACATATGTGTAATTTTTGGCTACCAGGATATTCAGTAGAGTTCTGCTTATTAATAGTGAGTCATCGAAAAAAATTATTACATTAGATAATAGATTATTTAAACCCTAGCCAATTTGGCTCAGTGGGGAGTTGGCCTGTGGACTGAAAGGTCCTGGATTTCATTCTGATCAAGGGCATGTACCTCAGTTGCAGGCTACACCCCGGCTCATGCCTGTTCTGGGGGCCTGCCAGAGACAACCAATTGATGTGCCTCTCTCACATCAGTATTTCTCTCTGTCTTTCCCTCTCTCTTCCACTCTCTTTAAAAATCAACAGAAAACTATCCTCAGGTGAGAATTAAAAATAAATATGGTAAATAAATAAATAAATAAGTTGTTGTTCATCTATATGGTAGACTCTACGGAGACATCAGAAATTATATTCTGAATGAATATTTAATGAAATAGAGTGATGTTCACAATATATTAAGTAAACAAAGAAGTCAGAAAATAGCATATTTGCTTATGACCCCATTATTTTGAATAAATAAGATGCCATGAATCTTTAAAATAATAAGTAGGAAAAAACTGAAATGGTGGCATGAGGGCTCTGTAGGCCCTCTCCCCACTGAAACAACCATAACTATTGAATATTATTTAAAATTTTGTTCTAATTTCTGAAAATTTCTTTAAGAACATAGAGCAAATAAAAAAGCATTTATTTAAGGCAATCCATGAAACCTCAGTAAGAAGAGTGAGAGTCTGTAACATCTGAGGCACATGCTGCTCCATCTCCCCTGTCCCCAGCTCCGTGGGACAGAAGCACTATTCTTGGTGGGTGGGTTAGAGGACACAGACTCTCTCTTCCCTGAGATTCCAGTGGAGAACTATAGTATCCAAATCCATGTTTTAGAAGCTCTGATCCAGGCCAAGAGTGGTTAAATATAAGGTTCTTTTCCCACATCTAATAATGAAGATGATGGTGATAAGGAGTGAAGAAGAGACTAGTTACTTCATGAGATCAACAAATTAAACTATTTATCAGCTAGTTTACCAGAAAGAACCAGGGAAGGAGACAGCAGCTAAGAAGACAGGTAAAGACTGGCCTTAAAATTACCTTTCAAAGGGGCCTGAACTTAGTAAGACTGTAGAACAATTTGTATCCCGAGACATTGAAAACAATAGGCCAATCAGCCAACAGTTAGTGGAACCTAAAAGGTGGAAGTGATCAACAGAGGCAGAGGCTTGACAGAGAATCAGGGAAAGATCAGGAGAGCCCTGCTAGAACCAGTCTTCCCAGGATGCCAGTGTCTCAGTTTGGCTGTGCCCTCTGAGAAGCAGCATCAGAGGCTTTACATGGTAAAGAAGGCAGGATGACTTCACTAAAAAAAAAAATATGTAAACAGCAACAGAGACACTTCCTGGAGGAAGGAGAATTAGGATCCAGAATTTCTGTAGTTATTTAATATCTTTAGTTTTCAATAAAAAAATTATGAGACACAGAAACAGGAAAATGTGACCATACACAGAGGGATAAAAGCAGGCAACAGAAATGGCTTTGAGAGGGCCCAGAGAGACTTAGTAGACAAAGAGTTCAAAGTAGCTATCATAAATATATTTAAAAGCTAAAGGAAATCATGCTTAAAGAAATAAAAGACAAGATGATGTCATTGTCTTTTCAAATAGAGAATATCAATAAAGCAATGAGATTATTAAAAAGAGCCAAATAGAAATTCTGAAGTTGAAAAGTATAACCCATTAAATGAAAAAATTAACTAGAGGGTCTCAACAGTAGATTTCAAACTGCAGAAGAAAGAATCAGTGAACTTGAAGACAGATGGGTAGAAACCATGCAATCTGAAGAATAGAGAGGAAAAAGAATGAAGAAAAATGAACAGAGCCTAAGAAAAATGTGGAATATCCTTAAGCACCTCAACATACACATAATAAGGAAAGGAGTGAGGAAAGAAGCAGTAAAATATCTGAAGACATAATGGTTGAAAACTTACTAAATTTGATGCTAATATTACATATTCAAGAAGCTTAATAAACATAGGATAGCTGCAAAGGGATCCATACTAAGGTATATCATAGTAAAAATACTGAAAGACAAAGACAAAAGAAAAATCTTGAAAGCAGCAAGAGGAAAATAATTTATCACAGGGGAACCTCAGTAAGATTAACAGCTGTCTTCTCATCTGAAACAATAGAGGCCAGAAAGAAATAAAAGTAAAATAAAACTATTCCTCGATCAATGAATACTGAGGCAATCCATGTAAGCAGGCCTGCTTTAGAAGAGATACTAAAGGAGTTCTGTAAAGCTGAAAGCAAGTGATCCCAGACAATCCTGTAATTATAATTTGCATGAAAAAAAACAGAGCACTGGTAAAAGGTAATTATGTAACTATACAAGGCAGTATGAATTCATAATTTCCTACTTTTTCTCTTAACTGATTTAAAAAGCAACAGTACATAAAATAAATGTCCTAATGCATTTGATAATCATGGGACAAAGGAGGTGGTTCAGAGCAATGTTGTATGGCAATGCCTTTATACTTACACTTGAAACTCTTCATAAGAAACCCCACTGGAGATGCTTCCCCTCCTTCTGGAGCTGTGCCCACTGTCTTCATCGTCCTCCTCCTCAGAGTCATCCAGGCTTCGTGGGAAACTTCTGCTACTCATGGGACGTGGCAAGGAGCTGTGATCCAAGTCCAGGTCCTCCTGAAGAAATGGGGCCATTGAGCAGAAACACCTAGACCCCACAGGGCTTCACCAAGGACTTGGACCAATGAGAAGTGGGCATGTGCCATTGACCTCTGGTGTCTCTGTGGTTCACACCAGACTGTAATTCCCACACTTTGTAATTTCACGCACTGACAAATTTTCAAAACAGATTTTAATTACAAGTAAGGAGTTATTAAGTTATTGTTTGAACAAGAAGGAACATAGAAAAAATAAATGAAGAAATATACCTTTTCATAAAAGATAACTCATTTAATAGCTACAAAGTAGAAAGATATAATCTCAGAATAAAAATTTGGCTAAATACAGTCTTATGAAAATTGTACTCTGTTTTCTTGCTCACATTTCGCTACAATTGGTGGTTTTTCACCTAATGGTACTGTTCTGTGGGGCAGCATTTAGAAATCACTTTTCTATACTATCTTCTCATAGGTATAACATGCACCTTCATTCTTTTACGTATAACATGCACCTTCATCTATTTTTTGTTTAACCATTTATGTTTAAAGTTAACATTAAAGTTTTATCCTATTTTTAATTATAAAAGCCCATGTACTAGTAAGTTTTCATAGTTTAATAAATATTGAACTAGAAGGCAGCTCTTTTATTTTAAATGTTGATTTCCAGAGTAACTACTTTTATATCTCCTAAGAAATATTCCCCCACTCCCTCTCTCATGAACATTGTGAAATATGTAACTATTCAGTTTTCTCAAGTTCATTACTAGAAAGTTTAGGGCCAAATTTGTAGCCCAACCTTAATAAGCATATGTGTTAGTATGGAATGCATTTTTAGTTTTATATTTCACTTTTGCTTTGTTTTGCCTCATTCTTCATTTTGTTTTTTTCACATGTATGCTAACTTATTACATTTTTAGATATTATTGTGTTATATAGCCTTGTTGGAATAAGCAGGGTACTAATACATAAACTGGAGAGAGAGAGAAAGAGAAAGAGAGAGAGAAAGAGAGAAAGAGAGAAAGAGAGAAAGAGAGAGAGAGAGAGAGAGAGAGAGAGAGAGAGAGAGAGAGAGAGAGAGAGAATGACTCTCAGGAACCCACTACTTAGTATGGTGTCTGAAACTTCGTGGGTGCTGAATCAAATCATGTTCTCCTAAACTTAACCCACCCTCTCTTTTTCCAAGTCATCTCTCATTTGCTGATGTTCATGTTCAGTCAGTTCCTGGTCTCCATCTTGGTCGTACTTTGTGAAGATTGCCTCGATCTCTGCATCGGTATGGCCCTTCCTGAAATGATTGAAAGGTTACAGACGAACTCATTCACATACATGGTCCAACCCCAACACAGAGACATCAAAATACAAGGAGGAAAGGAGAAACTGCTGGATTGGGGACAGTCTTCCCCTTATAATATGCTCCAGAAAGACACCCACCTCTGAAAAAAAGGTGTCTCTATAAGTTTTGGGGCCACGGATACCCTTATCATCAAGAATTTATCTTTACATGAGGAACTCTCCAGGCCCTCAGAAAGTCTGATTCTCACCCTTTGAGATCCTGTCGAAGTTCATCAAAGTTTAACTTGCCTCCCCCTTGCCGCAGACTCTCTGAAATGTCATCCACAGTATTTCTTCTTAGTCTTAGTTTGACTAAGGCTTTATGATAGCCCTGTTGAAAACAAAAGACTTTAGCTGAGTGCATTCTTCTCTTGCATTTGTTTCATCTTCAATTTACAGTAGTAATTACTGTAAATCTGGCACAGTGTTGGATGTAAGTTGGCCACTCAACAAATATGTGTTGAATAAATGACTAAGAGATACATCTTGAGTTTTCCATAAAACTCCTTTGGAAGAACTATATGGAAAAAGTCAGGGTCTTTCAGTAAATCAAAAGAACTAAGAGTCTTTTGCTCATATGAGAATTCAAGTTTATGTTATAGAAATGAACCCCGGTACATGTTTCATAGCTGTCTGCCTCAGAATACACAGGAACGTGCAGAATACGGAGGGCACAGCCAGAATGGTTCAGTGGGTGAGCATTGGCCTATGAACCAGGTGGTTCGATTCCTAGTCAAGGCACATGACCAGGTTGCGGGCTCGATCCCCAGTGTGGGGTGTGCGGAAGGCAGCATGTGGTGTGAGCAGAAGGCAGCCGATCGATGATTCTCTCTCATCATTGATGTCTCTATCTTTCTCTCGTCCTCTCTGAAATCAATTAACAATAATTTAAAAAAAAAGGAATAAGGAGGAGCCTGAGTCATAAGTTATTTATTTTCTATGTTACCTTATAGTAATTTTTCATATATGTTAGTATATATTTTAGGACAATGTGGATGTGGACTTTTCACTAATAAACTAAAGATAGACCTTGCTTTGCACTGTAGTGCAGGACTGTAAAATGACTATGCAAGTTCAAACTGTATAAAGTGACATTAATAATCAACAGGAAAAATTATGATCGTTCCATGACCTTTAAATCTCTCTGTCAAACATTAAACACTCCTTTAGTGTTCACTATAAAGTCACAGAAAAATTTTTAAAAAATAGGATGAATGTTTATTTACTACATTCAAATTTAAAAATATTAAGAATCATTCAAAATTAAAGTGTTTTGTTTCTTTGTAAAAAATTTATTCTAAAACCTTCTAAATCACAATGTCATGTAACCTTCTTTTTCAGTGGACCTCCATGTTGGGATTTCAATGACCCCTCCCAAAGGGGCCACCTTTCTGACTGGAAGATTCTTCTTAAAGATGATAAGGCACAATTATTATGAGACTTAGGGGTGTGTGTGTCAGCTCTATAGACCATGATGGTAAATATACCCACAAATCAAATATGATGGGTGGGTACTCCCCAAAATCGCTTTTACTGAATATTTGGGCAGCTAGGCCAGTGGGGACCAAGATAAAGGTTGATCACTTCAAAGTCAGAGATGCTCTGAATAAAACAAATTAAAATTTTACTCTTTCCAAAGGTCAAAAAAGAATATCTCAGACCTGAGTGTCTTTTAGTGCATATATGAGAAGAAAAGCATGATTTACATTGCACCTTATTTCCATAACAGCACTCTGGGATACAAAAGAATTAATCAAGTTCCAGATTCTTAGAGGCATCTCAGCTGTTCACTTTGAACAGTTCATATTAAAACACTGAGCCAAACCAGCTAAAGCAGTTTTTTAAAAACAATTAATATGGCCTAATTAGGAAAACATGAATTATCAAATATGGAGGGCCTGGCATTTCAACAATGAAAATGTGCAAGACAACTCAGACAGACTTTGCAAAGTCAGACCATTATTGGATTTCTTTCTTCCCGTTGTGACACGATTTGGCAGGAAAATGGCCGATTACAAAGTGTTTCAAGTTACTGAAAGCTGAATGCGCTAGAATTGGCTCTTCCTATCCAAATAAAACAAGCTCCTTTTACCATATGCGAAGTCTTTTGAATGGGTAAGGGCATATGCTATATATGACTCAGCACAACTGCTATATGACCTTGGACATGTGTTACATCATCCCTGGAGTGTAGGTATTAGCAATCAATTGACATAGCTGTCATCAGATAGAAATAATGACATATGTAAAGTATTTGGCATTGTATTGTGGGGGTTTAGAACAAAATGTACCTTTGGGGCATGTGTATTGTTTTGAGCTAAAGGTAACTTTAGCCACAGATACCAGAAAAACTGACCTTCCCTTAACTACCTAGAAGAACTTAAATTGGAAGACTTGACCATAATAAGCAATTATCTAATCTAATAAAAGAGTAATATGCAAATTAACCCCACTCTGTTACACCCATAAGCCACATCCACAAACCAATCAGGAGCAAATATGCAAATTAATTCAACTAAGATGGCGTCAGCCACAGAGCTGGAGTTGCCCCGGACAATGGAGGAAGCCAGGGCCCTGTGAGCCCTGAGGTCTACTCAAGGCTACAAAGTTTCAATTATAGAAGATAAACAAACTCCAGATACCTGCCAGGCTGGGAGCGGGGGACCAAGGCAACAAAGTTTCAATTACAGAAGTTAAATAAATCCCAGATACCTGCTTCCAGCCAGGCACCCAGTAGGGACCCAAACCCTGAAGGGGACGTGGGCAGCCTGAAATGGCCCTCAGCCCCTCACCCAGGCTGGCCATACCCCCATGGCATGAGGGTCCCCACTGGAGGGCTTGGCAAGCCTGCAAACAGCCATCAGCCCCTCACTCGGGCTGGCCAGGCACTCCAGCAGGTGGACATCCCCTGAGGGGTCCCAGACTGTGAGAGGGCACAGGCCGGGCTGAGGGACCTCCCCCACCCCGAGTGCACAAAGTTTTGTGCACTGGGCCCCTAGTCAGAGATAACTACCTTTGACCTGTCTATAGGGCAGCACCAACTTCTATTTACTAAGCATCTGCTCTTATCATCCTACAATGACAGCTGATGCCTCCAAGCACCTTACATCATTTGTAGCTCAGAAATGTCCTGTACACCCATGTTTCTATTTCTGAACCTCTTGTGCATGTGGAATCTCTGACTCTCTCATTTATATGTATATATTTATTTTTTAATTGTTTTAAAAATATATTTTCATTAATTTCAGAGAGGAAGGGAGAGGGAGAGCTAGAAACATCCACGATGAGAGAGAATCTACTGATCAGCTGCCTCCTGTATGCCACCCCCCGACTGGGAATCAAGTCCGCAACCCTGGCATGTGCCTTTGACCTGAATTGAAACCAGGACTCTTCAGTCCGCAGGCCAATGCTCTATCCACTGAGCCAAACAAGCTAGGGCTACATATGTATATTTTAGATTTGGGTATTATCTCTTGCTAATCTGTTTCAGCCAGAACTGAAGGTACAGGAAAGTTCGTTCCTCTCCCACAGCTGGTGCTATAAGCAGGATGAACTCACTGGCTGGAACCCTGCACTTCCCCATGAGGCTGCTACAGATGAGAAGGTCCTGGGTTGTCTGACACAGCCCAGCTAAGGGTTGTCAGGTAAGGGTTTTTACCATATTGATACACCCCCATGATCTAGTTGAAACAAGAGTGGTGAGAAACTTTTTTCTCCTAAATTTAGATTGGCAGCAGAAAGTATCTGTTAAACTAGTTTTTTAGAGAAGCGACTCTTGGTTACTTGGTGAGTACCCAAGGTTTTGTTTTTCTCTCATTTTGTCTTGTTAATTGTCTTAAGAACTTGGCCTTATAACCAGTGAGAGAATTTTCTCTCTGGCTCCTACCTCCCAGAGGGTGCGCTTGCCAAGATACACCTTGCTCTCTATTTGGCCAAGACAAGCTCTCCAGGGAGTTTGCTGTGTCCATCCTGTTCCCCATGGACATGTCTGTTATCTCTGCCAGCTGGAGAATGCAAATGCGTCTGGTGAATAGCCCCACAGGCTGTGGATACAAGCTTAGGGCAGCTTAAACCGTCTTCTGTTCAAAAGGCAAAGCGCGTGATTCCCCGTGCTTTGGAATAGCTGCTTTCAGACAGCGTCCGCCCCTCCTCCCCACTCCTGCCCATTTTATCTCTTAGGCTAACTTTGGGAATAAACTTTCTTGTGAGGGTTGAATCATTTTTCATTCTCCTTTGGAAAAGCCTTTTATTTTATGTCATAGTATTGGTTCAAGTCACTACAGAGTCCACTGTCAAGGCCAGAATATAGATCCTTTTTATTGGAAAAACTTCTCAATGGAAAAGAAACATTTTTCGTAGAGAGCTCTCCTATTGCTACAATAGCTAACTATTATGATCCCTTTAATAAGATGGAAGGACAGAAATTAGAACAAATATCAAAGTCTGTTAAGACCTCTTTCCTGACCTAGCTGGTTTGGCTCCGTGGATAGAGCGTCAGCCTGTGGACTGAAGTGTCCTGGGTTTGATTCCAGTCAGGGCACATGCCTGGGTTGTGGGCTCAATCCAGTAGGGAGTATGCAGGAGGCAGCTGATCAATGACTCTCTCTCATCATTGATGTTTCTATCTTTCTCTCCCTTCCTCTCTGAAATCAATAAAAATATATATTTTTTTAAAAAGATCCCTTCTAATTGCCTTCAGACATTTGCAGATATTATTAAAAAAAAGAAACAAAAATAAATCAGGATATTGGAAGTACAATCATCCTGAAGGTAAGAAGAAAACTGAAAGAAAAAGAATGGCAAAACCTTACTTAATGACAACCAAAATTTATGTATGTCCTTAAAACTCAGCTTGGAAACTGTCAAGTTGGAAGTTCCAATGGCCAAAGAGAAGCAGGGGCTAAGCTATGGCTAGGGTCCCATCAAAGTGCTGTCAGCCCCCAAAGAAATTATGATCTAAACTTGCAATGGTTATTATGAGGAATGTGAAAGAAAAGAAATTGGAATAAATAAAACAGATATCGATGGGGTTAAAACAAAGGTTTTAATAAGTACTACCAAAGGAAAAATGGGTCAAATTAAAGGGCCTCAAACAAGTCTGCTCTATTTACCCTAGTGTGGAGAAATGTAAAAGACCGTAAAGAAATGATTACAATAAGGAACCTGACCAGCAATCACTAGTGACAACAATCAGGTTTGTTAAATTAAGACTGGTAACAGGACCAGCGTCCCTTGCTGGAGGGAGACCCAAAGCCTTTTTACTCAAGCATGGGTAAAATGGTCAGGAGATAGAAAAGAGAAATTTCCAGGACTCTTGTGAATTCATGAACTAGGGCACCAAAACCTATTGGTGTTGCCCTGACTCGGGCTATATAATTATATCAAAAGAATATGAAAATGTAAGAATTGATAAAATTATTAAAACTGTAATTTTAAAATAAGCTTTATGTTAAAAAAAAAAAAGGTAAGTCAACTTTAACTGATTGCATCTCTTTCATCTGAGTGCACTATGGAAGTAGACACTTTGTCTCACCAGGGAGCTGGGACAATGAAGCTGTCAGTTCTTTCTTTTGGCTCCATTGAAATGAATGGAGTGCAGCCGTTTTTGAGCTCCCCCCACTGTATGCAGCGACTGCAGATTTTTCAGTCCAGCTTGGAAGTTTCAGCACCCGCCCTATAAGACGACCCCCCGACTTTTGAGAAGATTTTCCTGGGTTAAAAAGTCGTCTTATACGCCAGAAAATACGGTATACACAAGAAAAATTGATTATGTATCTCATACTATTTTTAAAAAATAGTATGAGATATGGAGATATATTTTTGAAGGAAAGAAAATTAATTTTGCCCTAAAGTGAGGCCAGTTGCTTCAGAATGGAAGAGAGGAAAAAGAGGACAAAAACCATAATGTAAAAAGAAATCTTGAGAAACCATATTTCATGTGTGCCCAAGCTGAACAAGACTGAAGTCAAATTAAGTGAACTTAAACATCAAAAATAAGCTGATGCAAAATTAGATTTAGGTTTTCTATCTCTGCTAAAAATGATTATTGGTTTGCTGCTGATGCTGTGAAAAACTTTTCTGCCTAGCAAGCAAAGATTCTGTTATTTTATCAATGTAATTTTTTGTTTTATGCTGTCTTAATCAGGTCCTTGATTACTTAAGAAAACTGAATCTCAACAATGAGAACTAAGTTTTGCCAAGAATCATGGAAACTTCTTGAAATCTTTTTTTTTTTATCTTTGAAATCTTATATTGCCATATTTGGTTAAATGGGTAATTAAGTATTGTTTCATAATGATTTTATGATCCTACTTAGTCAAATATCCAAACCTTTTGATATATTTTGACAAACTTCTCAAAATTTAAATTATAAATAGATTATCGGCCTGGGAATCCAGAAGGGAATATCTCAAAATATTTGTTTTCGTGCCTTATAAAGAGCTCTATTTAACTAATTAGGATTATTTTGGTGTGTTTAAATTACAGAAGAAGCATTGCCAAATAGGAAATAATATTGAGGATTCTGTATTTGTATTTGTATTTGTATTTGTATTTGTACGTGTTATAAGTGTTCCAGAAACTATGTGAGATTCCTGGAAATCTAAGATGTCTGACATAAAATGTTTGTCATCAAAACTGAGGGACACATTAAAATGACTGAACTCGATTACTTGTCGGACTGTGACACATGGGGATAAAATCCATGCTGTTTCTGTAAAAATGACCCCTCATTGCCAGATCTTTGTCATTCTGAGGTCTTAACATGGACATAGTCTACTCCTGAACCAGAAACATTGCAATGGGTAAACAATGGCTATAAACTTCTCTGAATTCCGACAGACCCTATCACCCTCGATTATTAGGCAAGGTCGAGAGAACTCATGAAAAAGCTGATGTCAACCTGAACAAGTTTAATTACACAGGACTGAATAAAATGATGAAAATGGTTACAATTTTTATGACTTTTTTGTTTGAAATTTTGTTTTTAAACTTTTTGTTTTCCAGATGAAAGGACTCTTATTTCTCTTAAACCACCTATGATTTAACACTTGGTAAATTGTACCTTTGTAAGCAATATGGGATACTTATACATTTCTCCTTACCTTATCCCTCCAGAACTTGGAAACTCTTGGTAAGTATTTTTATTTTCAGTACAATATGGTTATTTGCATAAATTCAATAAGAATCTGTTCTCTTTATAATAGGACTCAAATGAAAACTGATTTTCTTACCAAGGCATTGACTGGGATGTCTTATTTAAGACAGATATGCATATGACCAGAGAGCTTTAAATTAAGATTGGAAAAAAAAAAAAAGAATTAAGATTGACTTATGGAAGCCAATGAAAACACTTGGAAATATTGGCCTGTTACCTTGCTTACATGGTTCCCAGCAGCATTTCTCTGTGGGTAAAGAATATCACTTCTCAGCAGGGGTAGGAACCTCAGGATATTTTGGGGACCTTGAGAAGAGATAAATTCACCCAAACCTGTAGGTATTGCAGGCAACCACTGATGGCAAATCCTTCCCTTGATTTTTCTGGCCTTGAGAGGTCTTTTTAAGTTCAATATGAAGATTCCTTATGAGAAATTCCAGCAAAGCAGATTTAAAAGAATCTATGTGGGTAATTGTTATTCTTGCTGGGCTTATACAAATAAGCCACATTTGTTGAATGTAGACTAATTTTTCAAATAAATTAGTCTTAATTTGGCTATCTTTGGTAAAAATGAGGGTGATTTTAGAGAAAAGAAATTATGTTGCAATAGAAACTATAATATACCTTTGTGGATATTATACTGTAATGCTGTTCAATATCTTTTTAAAAATTGAATTTACTGGGGTGACATTGGTTAAAACGATACAGGTTTCAGGTGTACAATTCTATAATACATCATCTGTATATTATATTATGTGCTCACCACCCCACTGCTCACTGACTTTAGAGTTTTTAAATTTTTCTACCCAAACTGGATTGGATCTGGAATTTTTCTCGTTTTCTTTTTTGGAGGACTGGCTACAAAACATTATCAGTGTTCTTAAATATTTGACTGCAATCGTCAAAACTATCATTTTCATTTTCTCACCCTTTAACTTGTAATTATTGAGAATTAAAACTGCCCTTTTCCAACACCATGCAGACTAAAGTGGCAAACTTGATGTAAACTTCAGAGATATCACCAAACAGCTCATGTATGGACAATCTCCATGCCTATTGTGAAAAGATCGCCAGAGACGTTCCAACTGCAGACCTGGAGAATCTAACCGATTACAGCTGCCTGTTTTCACTCCATCTGAAGATTACTGGAGACAGGCAGGCCTTTAGAAGTCTTCTTGGCTGACTGCCTACAGAGTTTAGAAACTGGCATTATAGTCTGTTCATATCATTAACATCTGTTGGTGTTTTTTTTTCTTTGTTTCCATAGAGATGTCTCTTATTAAACACCTGATTCTTATGCCATGCATGGGCTTCACTTTGGGAGCCCACCTGCATTACCACTTCCGGAAATGAGACAGGACTGTTTACCTGAACCAAACTTTTCTCAAGACTGGGACTGGTTTAATGAGACACAGAACAATCTACCAACCCAACTTCTGGAGTGGGAACTATCCAGGGAACTTTCAGAGAAGGAAACTGTGAGGGTTCAGAATGAGTCACCCAACATGTCCCTCAGTGGTATGCAGATTGTTTTGAGCAAAGGAAACTTTCACCACAGGCACAAGAGAAACTTCTACTCCTCCCTTATTACCTAGAAGAACTTGAATTAGGGGCCTTGCCCATAATGAGCAATTATTAGAGATAACTAATAATTATTAGAGATAGCTTTTGACCAATCTATAGGGCAGCACAAGCTTCTATTTACTAAACATCTGCTCTTCCTGCAATGATCCTCTGAAGCTCCCAAGGCACTTAAACAGACATGAGCAGAGCAAGGACGATGGACCAGGTACAGAAAATCACCAGAGTAGAAAGACCCAGGTGCCTGGCAAAGGACAACTGTAGGGTGAGACCTTGCCCAAGGGTGATCTTTCCTCTCCCAGCATATCACTGGTCATACATTTTGTTTAGACCCACTGACCTTTTCTTCCCAGAGATAACATCTAGGCCTCAGTTGTATTTCAGCTCCAAGCTCAGAATAGTAACAAAACCAGATAAGCCACTCCGTGGCTGACCTCAGGACCAGCTGCACTGACTAATGATCCCTGTCCTGATACTGATTAATCCATCAGTGGAGACCTAGACCCTGAAAAGACACACCTGGAAAGATGTTGTATATTCTATTAAGATCTTCCCCTGGGACCTCCCTTAAAATCTCCACCCTTAGGACTGAGGACCCAGAGGCTCTCCCTCCTGAGAGCAGGCCTGCACCTTTCACTTCCACTCCCTCACCCCAGGCTCTTTACTATTACCTTCTCTATTCCCAAGCTCCAAGGGTCCTTCCTTTACCTCTATAACTTGTTTGCTAAGCCTGTTTCTTCTATGAATTACTTCTTCCACTTCTTTGATTTTATAAATAAACTAGAGGCCTCATGCACAAAAATTTGTGCACTCGGGAGTGGGGTCCCTCAGCCCAGCCAGTGCCCTCTTGGTCTGGGACCCCTTGGGGGATATCCACCTGCTGGCTTAAGTTGGCAGTGAGATATCCCTCTGGCAGCCTAGGAGCCCTCAGGGGACGTCCACCTGCCAGTGGGGAGCAGGCCTAAGCTGTAGTCAGATATCCTTAGTGTTGCTGAGGAGGTGGGAGAGACTCCCACCACCACAGATGTGATTGCAGCTGTCAGCCTGGCTTGTGGTTGAACAGAACTCTCCCTGTGGGAGTGCACTGACCACCAGGGAGCAGCTCCTGCATTGAGCATCTGCCCCCTGGTGGTCAGTATGTGTCACAGTGACCAGTCATTCCCAATTATTCTGCTGTTAGGGTCAATTTGCATATTACCCTTTTATTATATAGGATTATATAGAATAAAGGCCTGGTGCATGGGTGGGGGCGGGCTTGTTTGCCCTGAAGGGTGTCCTGGATCAGGGTGAGGGTCCCGCTGGGGTGCCTAGCCAGCCTGGGTGAGGGACTGATGGCTATTTGCAGGCTGGCCACAGCCCCTTCAGGGTAGGGGGTTCCTGCTGGAGTGCCTGGCCAGTCTGGGTGAGGGGCTGGTGGCTATTTGCAGGCTTTCCAAGCCCCCCAGCAGGAACCCTCACCCTATGAGGGTATGGCCAGCCTGAGTGAGGTGCTAGTGGCTGTTTGCAGGCTGGCCACAGCCCCCAGTGACCCAAGCTCCTAGTGAGGCTGGCTGGAAGCAGGTATCTGGGATTTATTTATCTTCTATAATTGAAACTTTGTTGCCTTGAGTGGAGGCCACAGCTGGCCAGGGCAGGCAGGAAGCTTGGCTTCCTCTATGGCCAGGGCAAGCAAGCCGCCCGCTTGCTCCAACTCCATGGCAGCTGGCCGTCATGTTGATTGCGTTAATTTGCATATAGTTGCTCTGATTGGCTGGTGGGTGTGACTTGGGGCATAGCAGAGGAGTGGTCAATTTGCATGTTTCTCTTTTGTTAGATTAGATATAGTCTTACAGTTTGAGTCGTGGCTCTGAATTCTTCTCTAGCCAGAACTCAAGTACTGAGGTTGCTAAACTCAGATCCAGTCTGATCCCACAGATATTACACCTGGTGCTATTCCTGCTGCCTATAACATACCTCTATGGATTCAGCTCAGAATGTCTTGTGCACCCACTTTACTAGAGTCACTGAAGGAGGATGCATGAGGCCAAAGTGGTAGGGGATGATACATTTATTAGGTTATCTGGAGACCAGATGGGCTGAGCCCCAAAACCATGCCAGCAGCCAAGGACTGGAGAGTGAGAGGTTTTAGAGGCAGGCTTTTTAGGCGGGAATTTTCTGGGCAGTCTGGATCCTGGGCAAATCCCAAGGGGAAAGATAATAGTCTCAGCAAATGGAATATGTTCTAGGCAAAAAGGTCGGTTATGAAGTGGTCTAAAGGTCAGTTTCCAAGGGAGGGGGGATCGATTCAATTATTTTATCAGACCTAAATTACCTTTCTATCTCTGAACATCTCCTGCATGTGGGGTCTCTGAGTCTCTTATGTATGTCGGGTTCCCATACATATGTATATATTAAATTTGGTTATTTTCTCTTGTTATCTGTTCATGTCTATTTGATTATTAGACTAGCCAGATGAGCCTTGAGGGTAGAGAAAAATGTGTTCCTCTACCACAGTGTTTACTGTAAGAATACAAAAGCATTATTATTATTGCTGTTGGTATGTAGTGATTTTCAATAGTGAAAGGATCCCAGTTTGTCTAATGGTCTGTGGGCCTTGGGGCTAAGATGATATCATATGATGCCGGTCCTAACACACTCATGGCTTAAATTTGCACTGAGATCAAGCCCATGATTTAATATGAAACCTGAAATGTGTGATGTTCTATTCTGAGCTCAAGAATGTGGTTAATGGATAGTTAAACTTTCTGAGGCAAACTCAGAAATGACTGGATCCATTATCTCCATGTCAGGATAAATAGTGCAGCTCATTTTCTTTGTGGGGGGTGGAGAGAGGGAGCATATTCAGTGTATTTTCAACACTGTTTGCCTTCTTCTTGTATAACTGAAGATATGAAGTGAGCATCTTTTCTATGTCTTGGTGAGTTATCATAATCCTTTCTTAATATGGGTCAGTTACCAACATTTTATCCTTGGCACTTTTAATGTTGTGAAATATTGGCAAGAGTTCTTTTAATGGTAAGGTTTTTTTTGTGTGTGTGTGTTTTTTCTTGCCAGTGCCACTTCCTCTGAGACATTTTCATCCTTTAAGTTGCAATCACTTTCCTCATTTACATTGATAAATTTGCCTTCACTAAGTTCTTTCCGCTGCATTCACATGGTAGCAGTGAGAATCCCACGGCCAGCTCCTTGCTTCTTCTATAAACCAATACCCTTGTTCTGATTTTCATGTCCAGTGTTATTATTCTTCTTTTCTCTGCTATACTTTCATCTTTGCTGGCTCTTTCTCTCTCTCAGTTGTTCTCTTTTTGAAAAAGCTCACACGATTTATCACTGGGAGATAAGGAAGCTGCACAACTACATGTTTTGTGAGTGAACTGAATAGCAGATCCTCAATCCTCAGCGACTGAACTGAGACTTTGTAAACAGTGAGATATTTGGTGATTGACGAGGCTGCATATCTGTTATTTATGCAATGATCTGTAGTGAAGTTTGCACTTTATACCATTACTCACAGTTATTATACTGTGGTAACTGCAAGAGAAGTTTGTACTTTATGCTCTTAGTCAATAAGCTGTGATAAATGAAAATTGGACTGTGTTGAGAGGTTGGTGTTATTTAACCGAAATAACTGATGTTTATGCATATCAGAACAAAAGTGCAAGATGAGGATTGCTTGTATACCCCCTGGAGATTTGCTTAAATATCATCACCAGTTATGCAAAATTCAGGATAATGAAGATCTTAGGTCCCATCCATTGGACTTCCTCTCCATTTGAAAAAGGGGAAGTTCTCTGTTACAACATGATTCACAGACCACATAGTCCTATGGCTTGAACCAACAGAATTTGCACTGTTCTGAGCAAAATGAAGTTAGGTAACAAGCTGTGAACTTTGGATGTAGTTATTTGTTGTTGCTTTAAACCAAATAAAGAAGTCATATTGAGAAGAACAAAGCTATCCAACTTTCCTGTCCTGCCTTCTATTTAATAATCAAACTCTTCCTGAGAGAGTGAACAACAGGAAGTTCTCCCTGAGGCTGTGGCCTTACTCCAAGGATCTTTCCCTGGGACTATTTCATAACTTCTTTGGAAGATCAAGGATAAAGGGAGAATGAACTACAAAGTACTTGCCTCTGAAACTTTTTTTTTTTTAACTGTAATCAAGATCTAGAAAGTGGAAATGTCTTTATAATCTTCCAGTTTATTCTGAATTCTGAATCTGGAAGTGAGAGCTAACCAGAGGAGGTATCAAAGCAAAGGCAGCTCTGCTCCGAGTCAAAAGAGAACTTTACTCCAGGGCATTAAAGTGTCCCAGAATTTAAATCCAGGCTAGCACTGTATCCACCTCTACCTCCTAAAACACTTAAATTATTCCCATAATACAGCAATCTACTCTTCATTTTAAACAATCAATTAACATTTATTTGAAAATATGGCTGAAACAATGATTATTTTATGTAGAAAATAAAACAATTCTGAGAATTAGGGCTTGTCATACCTTTCTGATAAGATCTGAGAGTTCCATTTCAGCTTTTTGTTGAGCCAAATCAGATTTCACTTCAGAGTAAGTGTCATTGATGATGGCCAAAAACATATTCTGTTCATAAATAAAACGAAAGTTGACGTTAAAATAGCCACCTAAGTTTATTTTGTAAATAAACCAATCTTTGATACATGCCATTTTGTTCACCATTTTTAGAAAACAATTTTTTGTCTTAAGAAGTCACAAATTAATAGTTTTGCTACCATATTATTTGAGAAAATTATTTCTTCAGTGAAGTCATGCCAAAGGAAAATGTGACATTTTCTTACTTACAAAACCATATATTGTGATGTATTTTGCAAGAAGAGACAAGAATGAAATACAACAAAATATTAATGTATTTAACCATGAATGGAGGGATTGTTTTATTATTTTCCTTATCTATATTCTCTACATTTTTTTTCAATTGACATAAATTATTTGGTGTAAAGAACTCTAAACCAGCTCTTCAAATTTCAACAGTCCACACAGATAAGTGAAATTTTATGCTTATGCCAAATATGGCTAAATATTATCATTTGAGATTTACAGAACATAGAAGAGTTAAAAATATCTCTGCAAATAGGAATATGATAAGAAGATAGTCAAGAAAAACTTAATGGACAAGACAGACTCTGGAGTAAAACAAATTTGGGTTTTGGTCTTGGCATTGACAAGACTGTTTAAATTTTCTAATCTTCATTTTAAAATGTATTTATATTAATAAAATGGGATAAATAATAGTATCTCCTCTACATATCTGTTGTAAGGATTAATGAGATAATCTATGTAAAGTGTCTAGAGATAGGGCCTAATATATGGTGCTACATAATTTATAGTTATTATTCAGTAACAGTCCATTTTCCTGACTTTTCCCTTCCCCAGGATAATGGTTTATATTTTCAACACCTGTTTGCAACAGATTTTCTGGAAGCACTGCACCAGGTCCTTCGTTTTTCCTTTTTAGCATGTAACTATGATTTGTAACTATAGAATTATGTATTTGAGTATGTCTGTTTTCTCTACAAGTTTATGGGGTCTTCATGATGGCAGGGTTGGGATCTATTTTCCTAAGCACTGCATCCTCAGTACCCAGCACACTGCCTGGAATACAGTGGCTCAGTAAGTATTTATTGTACGATTGATGAATGAACAAATGAGAGCTCTATTACTCTAATGGATTTTAATGGGCTAGTAAATTGCTATGAATTAAGGAGGAATATGTTTAAGATTCTGCAGCAGAAACAAGAATAGGATATAGAATAGACATAAATTCCAGGCTTAATGCTCAATTCCAAGGGCAGGCAGTTGTAGTAGGAATAACACCTTCTACCTCTCCTTTTCAATCTAGGCATCTAATGTTTTATTTTTGTTTCCAAATGGCTGTTCGCTAATGCCTGCAAATGTATTAGCTGAAGTGGATTAAAGTGTGCATCCTCTGAAGAGATTTAAAAAACTGGAAAGTGGCTGAGAAAGGCTCTTGGAGGTGTGGTGAGAGGAAGTTCACCCTCCTCTCCATCCTGTCTCACAAGGTTCACTCAGTGTTAGAGTCTTTCCCTATTGACCATGGGGCTTTTGCTTCCTGCCCCAGCTGGGCCACCTCACACCAATGTGGCTTCTTGTTAAGTGTAATAAATCAACACCTAGCCATCATCTCAGAAAGGTGGCAAACGCTGCACTTAGCTTGTCATTTCCATAAAAAAAAAAAGGGTTTGTATTGATAGTAGCCTCCCCTCTTTTTGGGGTTTGGGAGCAGCGTAGGGAGAGCAATTCCTTTTTGTGTAGTAGTACAAAAAATTATTTTAGTATAATAAAAAAAACTAAGAGTTTCTGCCCTAACTTGTTTGGCTCAGTGGATAGAGCGTCTGCCTGTGGACTGAAAGGTCCCAGGTTCGATTCCGGTCAAGGGCATGTACCTTGGTTGCGGGCACATCCCCAGTAGGGGGTGTGCAAGAGGCAGCTGATTGATGTTTCTCTCTCATCGATGTTTCTAACTCTCTATCCCCCTCCCTTCCTTTCTGTAAAAAATCAATAAAATATATTAAAAACAAAACAAAACAAAACAAAACTAAGAGTTTCTTTTCACATTCTAGCAATCGATCTGATAAAGTGATTAAATGATTTAGAAGGTGCTGTCTACTAGAGGACAACACTCAGACAAGTCCACAATGGAGCATTTCCACTTGCCACAATCATGTCCCTCACTTGACTGACTGGCATATGAAGAAAACTTAGGAGGCCTGAAATCACCTATAGGTCACTGCAGTACTCTCAATTCCTGGTTTTTGTTTTCTGAGTAGACATTCAGCAATTCTAACGCTCCAGAATTCAAAGTACTAGCAATGTTAGAGAGGCTTACTTTTTCCTCTATATTTTTACTCTTTAATCCTACATAATAAAAGCCCAGAAATCTAATGGCAGAACAACCAGTCAACCAGTTGCTATGATGCACACTGACCCCCTGGGTGTAGATGCTCAACACAGGAGCTGCCCCCTGGTAGTCAGTGCACTCCCACAGTGGGAGTGCTGCTGGGCTGACCAGGATGAGTGGCGCTCCCACAGCAGGAGCAGCCATTCAGAGGGCGGGCCCACAGCCCTAAGCTGACTGGGATGACAGCATTCTCACAGCAGGCCGATCCCCACATGCTATGCCCCCCACCAGTGCACAAATCCCATGCACCGAGCCTCTAGTATATAATAAGAAGGAGAAACTTAGGAGGCTCAGTTTAAAAGTAATCACGAGACATGCATAAAGCAAGATACAAATGAAATTGCGTGATATTCCTGACTCTTCAGTTGTATTAAAATACATCTAATTCTCACTCAGTAAATACTATATACTTAACCATTAAGGACCTGAACCAGTTCTGGAGATATTACACTAAATTACTGAATCTTATACAAAGAATCTTTTAAAAATCCACTGAAACAGAAACAGTTTCATTTTCTTCAGATGTTGGTTGATGTAAGGAATCCTTAAATTTTAGTATTTAAATGAAAAAATATCCACTGCCTAGGTTAAACTAACTTAATATTTTTTAGTAGAATAGACAAATAAATGTATAAATGTTAAGATGAAGAACAAAATGCCTTTAAAAAATCCTAATTAACTTAAGACCCCATGGTAAGAATGTTAATTGTACCAAATTAAGAGAATAAACAAATATTTTTAATATAACTTTTCAAGCAATGTCCATACACTGTTAGATTTAGTCTCCAGCTATGCTAAATATGAGTAAGTGAAAGTAAGATATTTTATCTTGACAAGCAATAATTCACTCAAATATTACTCTTGATATACTGGATTTAACTTGCTTAGTCATTTCCTCTTTTTTAAACAGAAGAGGAGAAATACAAAGTCATGTTAGCAAATGACCATGAAAAGCTGAGGTTTGTGTTAACAAAGCATGTGAGTAAGTGTATCTACTTTTTAGGCAAAACACTATTTTAAGTAACTATAAATTTGCACTTGATCTATTTTTTTCCTTGAATAGACATTATTATCTATCTATAGTTAGATAAATGAAAGTCCATGGAAAAGGTATTTTGTGAATACTTAAAACTGTAAAGCAAAGACAAGTAAAATAAAATATGATTTATAATACCCACATTTTTCTACTTCTTGGGTTAAAAAAAAATGATAGGGAATAGAGTGTAGAAAAAAGAAAAGATGGTGGTTTATGAAATTTAAATCACCTCACTCTAAATGAAAGCATACATACCAAAAGAATGAAGAACATAAAGAACACAAATGTAGTGAAATAAAGTGGTCCCAAAACTCGATTAGCTTCTTCAATCTCTGCGAAGTTGATATCACCCAAAATGATACGGAACTGAGTGAAGCTATAAAAACAAAACAAACACCACAAAACAAAAACAACGAACGTCCAGCAATGAGGCAACATTTCTTAAAAGATGATTTCAGGCATTTTTTTCAGTGTAGATAATTGTCAAATAACAGAAAATTGTTGATCCCTTTGGAAAATTCTTGCTACTTATATGAGCAATTGAAGCCTTCTGGAATAAAAGTAATTCTTTCATGCTAGATATTATTTCAATTTGGTTAATAAGACAAAATAATCATTATTATTGGATAACTTATAAAGCAATGGGCTATATGAATTTAATACATAATTTAGGTAAAATATGGTAACCCTAAACCTTTACAATGGTCATCTGGGTCTGAATTTAAAATCTCTTAAAAAAAAAAAAAAAAGGTTTTTGAAGGAGAGCCAAAATTGTATGATTCAAAGATCCAACATTCTGACACACACTCCAAGTGGGGTCTAGAGTGGCCGTGTGTTACCAAAGCTGGGTTTTAATTAGTAAAATCATTCTCATTCCTGACTTTTATCAAACAGCAAAATTAATGAGGGACCCCCATGTGCAAAGCCTTATTAACTTCTATTATCACGATCATCTCTTTTCCTAACTCCTTTCTAAATGGAATGGAAATCTGATAATGGCTACTTTTCTTGTTTTTAATATCATATTTGAGAACTTTGGAAAAAGACAGAAAATTCCTGTACTGGTTTGAGTTTCTCCTAGAATATTAGAAATACTTGATGATTAAAACATATGGCAACAATACTGACTAGGAATAAAAATATAGGCAAATGGTCTTTTAAAAGCTACCATTTGCATGAGGTGCTAAGAAGACCCTGATCTTGAAACAGTGCTGACTTACTACAGCTGATCTTACTAAAATGTCTTACTATTATATGGGCTGTTATGTCAAGCATCAGCATTTCAGAATATATGGTCATCTTTGCATTGGTGGGTCAATGCTTCTCGGAAAGAGATTTAATTCTAATTTTAAACTCTGGGTTAAATAGCAACCATGAAGATTTATCCTTTATCCCTGAGAAGGCAGTGACATCCCTGATTAAACTTTTCTTCTTAATTTCATATATACTTACATACACTCTTGGAAAGTACTGAAGTCATCAACCTGAGTGCCAAAGACAAGGTATGCCAACTGAGCATAGGCTAAGAAAATAATGAAGAACATGATTGCGAAACCAAAGAGGTCTTTGGCACACCGAGACATGGTTGTGGAGAGCTGACTCATGGTCCTGTTGAAGTTTATGAATTTGAAGAGCTGTAAAAGACAGAAGGATAGGAACAGATGAATGGGTATGTACAGTCAACAGAACATTATTCAGCCTCACAAATGAATGAAGTTTTGATACATGTTGCAACATGAATGAACCCTGAAAATATTATGCGAAGTAAAAGAAAAGTAACATGCTTTTTTCAAATCTAGCAAATTCTATTTTCTCATTCAAGAAGTATTTTGGGTGCCCACCATGCGCCAGGTACTATTCTTGGAGCTGGGAATATAGCAGTGATCAAAACAAAGCTCCTGCCCTCCTTTTAGTTACACTTACCTGGTGGTTAAAATACAGTAAATGCAGGTTTAATTGTAATTATTTGTAAAATGACTAGTGATCATTTTCTTTCAAGGAAGTTTCAAATAAAAGAGAGAAACCTTTCACAAATAAAAACTAGTAACATAAGAAAGATAGCAAGACCGCCAGGAAATACTTACTTCAATTATTAACTGTCATTTATTGTGCATCAGACTATGTACCAGGCATTGCGGGGAAGGCCTTAAGTAGGCCGCCTCAAATCTTAACCAAAACATTGGTCATCTATCTCAGGAGCCAGCTGGGGCTTGGAGCCTGGCTTTGAACCCAGCTCTGTCTGACTGCAAAGCCATACAAAGCATTTTTATAGACAAGGCAGTGAGGCTAGCTGCCCCAGTTAAGCAGTTCACAGCTCAGAGAGCATGGCCAGCTGCACAGCTCTAGCTAGAAGAACACTGGGGAGATACAAAGAAGCTGAGTCACGACCCTGCCTGAAAGAATGTAATAGTTCTTAAAAGTTTTGGGGGCAAGATATTTATAATTGAAGCCCTAATAAGGCACCCAGAATTTTACTTAAAGACCTCTTATAAACTGTTTCTGGTCACATCTAAATGTTTTTCAGGGTGTTATAAACGCATTATTTAATACAACCCCTATTAGTGTTTCTATGAGATGTTATTATTACTTGTTAATGATAAAGTTTTGGTATGTTGGAGAGAGCTTCTCCTGATGGAATAAAGAACATGAGAGGTATAGGATGAGGTCTATGCGCTCTAATAAAGCATTCCAGGTGTGGATACCAATTCAGCACAATAAATAACTGTTGGTAAGTGCATTTTAAAATGGTGCTGCTCAATAGAGCTTTCTGTGATGATGAAAATGTTCTCTATTTCCACTGTCCAATGCAGTAGCTACTAGCCACATGTAGACTTATGCACTTAAAAATGTGGCTTGCCCTGACTGGTTTGGCTCAGTGGATAGAATGTTGGCTTATGGACTGAAGGGTCCTGGGTTCAATTCTGGTCAAGGGCACATGCTTAGGCTGGGGTCTTGATCCCCAGTGGGGGCTGTGTAGGAGGCAGCCTATCGGTGATTCTCTCTCATCCTTCATGCTTCTGTCTCTCTCTCCCTCTCCCTTCCTCTCTGAAATCAATAAAAATATATTTTTTAAAATGTGGCTAGAGTGATTGAGGAACTAAATGCTTACCTGTATCTGACTTAAATTAAATTTAAATTGACAGTGGTGACAGGCTGGCAGCTGCCCTGAAATGGCTGAAATTTCCTACAGCTCCAGAACTAAGGCTTACTGTATATGATGAAATGCCCTAACCTCTCACATACATGGAAATGTACAGTACATCTTGGGAAAGGAAGGAAATGAGTGATTAAGGAACTGCTCAGAAGAAGTATTTGTTCCAACCTCAATTCTAGGTAAAGCTTCCCTTTGGCCTCTACCTGGAAAAGAAGCAGTATTTCTGGAGAGCATTTCCAATCAGTATGCCTGCCCCTGTCTCCATGCCTTTTCCTTTCCCTTCATCTGGTCACACCCGTATCTGGGTGACCTGTCTCTGCTAACATAACCTGGGACTCTGAGCCCAGCTGCCATTCTGAAAAGGCCTCTATTGCTTCTGTGAAACAAAACTTACAGGGGCAGGTCTTGCGAGAGCTCAGGTAGCAGGGAGCACCATTCACAGCAAGAGGAATGACCAAATGAGTCCCACTAGTTTACTTTACAACGGAGCAGCTTTGGCTGGCTATTTGAATTTGGCCACAAAAGCAAATTTCTCCAACATCTTGTGTGATTTGTGTTAATAAAAAGAAGGAAAAATATTATTAAAAATCCAGAACATGAAATTCATATATTACCTTAATCCAGACAAAAAATACTATGACCGCAGCTATATTGTTGAACTGTATTTGCCAGTATGCCAGGTGCTCGAAGTTGGGGAAAGTATTTTGATCTTCCAGGAACTGTGACAGCACCTCCACGCTCGCTGTTCTGTGTATGTTAATTCCTATAGCCATCACTGAGAGCTGTAAGACAAAAGACTTCTCTGTTACCGCGTTTTAGAAATAAGTAACTTACCCTAAAATGACTAGTTTATTTCGCTTTGCCATTGTATTAATTCTAGGGATCTTTTCTCATCCAATTGCATTCATAAACGTCATAACTGGAAAGTGTCGGGCACGGCCGTGAAACAAGTAAAGCAGTATGTTGCTTCTTGCACTTCTCTAGTTAGGAATGAAATCCAATGAACAAATAGAAGTTAAATGCACAAACTCTGTCCTCAAGGAATGCATACTCTAGTTCAAGACCAAATAAATACACAATGATAAATAATACAAAACCTACTCAGGAATTGGCATCACACAACATAAGGTGAAGAGTGAAAGACATATTAAAAGGAATGTTCTTAAGGAAAGAACGAGCTTGGCCTTATAAGAGGGAGGGAATGATGACAGAGAAGGATCTAGAAAATTTGCAGTGGGAATACATCGGCCAAGGGTTTTCCTCTGGCTTGTTTCTATCCTTTAATACACGACCAACAACTCTTCACACATGCTTTGGTCCTGAGCTATAAAACCATCTCAGAGGGGACACTGGGCCTGTACTTGCATCCATCATCATTGGAGTAGCATCCATATGTGGGAAGTGCTAGTATGTAAACATAATCCCTTGCCCTCATGTGAAGTCTGACTCCATGGAAGGTAGGTTGTGACAGGTGGTATAACCCTTGCTGCCCACTCTCCCTTTCTTCTCATGGATAATGGCCATTGACCACTTCATTAGTCCTTTTTCTCTTTTTTTAAAAAATAGGTTTTTATTGATTTGAGAGAGAGGAAGGGAGAGGGCAAGAGGGATAAAAACATCAATGATGAGAGAGAATCATTGATCGGTTGCCTCCTGCACCCCCTCCCTTCCCCAATAGTTGAGCCCATGACCCGGGCATGTGCCCCGACCAGGAATCGAACTGTGACCTCCTAGTTGATGGGTTGTCGCTCAACCACTGAGCAACACTGACTGGGCCATTAGCCCTTCTTAGAAGGCCATCAAGATCATGGTCTCAGGGGATTATCATATCAAAGATCTGCCTGGCTGTCAATAAGATTGGCAAAGCCAACTTCACCACCTTCCTTTTCTTCTTTATGAAGGAATTCTAAGCCAATCTTGTATTTCTGTACTGTAGGAATATTTTCTTTGAGCTCTTTGGAATATACTCAGGATGTTTTTCTCTATGGACTTAGCTGAGAGGGATGAAAAATAAGTTGGGGGAAGTGCTGACTGACCGAATCCAACAACACCTTTACCCAACATGCTCAGAACAGTGTGTTCTCCACTCAGCGTTTCACTCTGCACAGAACAAATGTTTATAAAAATATGGAACATGTAGTCATTTATATAATATTGACATCATATCAACACACTAAATTTCCTTGAGACTTTTCCTTCAAAATAGAGAATGAAAGAAAAGAGATTTTGTGAACATTTGGGTTGTTACGTCTTCCCTGAGTTTTCTTTGGAATTCTCATCCTTGTTTACAAAAGAACATTCTCTCTTTACCATAATATAAGTTTCATGAGGGCAGGGGTTCCGGTTATTTTATTCATTCCTATATCCCTAACACTTAGAATAGTACCAGGCACATAGTAGGTATTCAGAAAATATCTGGTGAATAAATTATTTTCACCATGTGAGACCTACCACTCAATAGAATTATTTGAATTTAGACTTAATAGTCTTTTTTTTTTTTTTTTTTTGGTAAGTCTGCTAGTTTTGAAAGACTATTATATAGGTAAAGTAAGCCTGTAGACTTTAGAGTTTAACACACACACACACACACACACACACACACACACACGAGATAATTTCAAAAACGATTCTAAGATGTTATATTTTTATTAGGGTATCATTTCTTTTCACGTTTCAGTTGGACTTTTTCAAGTCAGGTGGGCAAGCAAATTTGGGCCAGATCAAACAAAAAAGCATTGGCTCCTTTCATAGGATTCAAAGTCTAATGGAACACAGGGCATGTGACTGTGGGGGAATTGGGGGGGGGGAGGAGCAGAAAATCTGCCCTTATTTCCACTGGGTCAGGAAAGGTTTGAAGAAGAAGTGAGATTCCACTAGCCCTTCTTCTTTCTTCTTATTAAAAAGCACACTGTTTGAAGTGTCATCTTGGCAGTATTAAAAGTTAAAAAAAATAAGAACAGCAGCACAGTGAATCAAATTTTCAAAGAAATATTTGCAAAACGTTGTAGCTGCTGAGCCAAAAAAAAAAAAAAAAACCCAACAAAAATATCCTTAATTTCCATGATATCATCAGCTGTATTTTCCAGTGGTCTCCAAAGTGGGATGAGGCAATTCACTAGAGTTGGGAGGAAAATATTAAAACTTCAAGGCAGGTGACAAGAAACTGTTAGAATTCTATTTCTATTTATCCCAATCTTTAAATTCAATATAGTGTATTTTTTATAAATGTACCTTTTATACACACACACACACACACACACACACATTTCATAGATAATTACATCACATTAGGATATGCTATCCAAGTTTTCAGTGACAGATGAACATAATCACAAAAGGCTGAATGCCGCTGACTGCCCTTTTGTTGACATTGGAGTAACTTAGTAAAAGAGACTGATATTAATTAGATAAAATTACATGTACCTTTTAACCATTATCATCAATGATGTAAATATAAATATATTCATATAAACAAAACCAGTAGGTTTTGCATCTTTGTAGTCCCAATCATTGTTTTCTAGAATAATTTTTAATGTACTAGTATATGGATTATAGTCAGCCATCACACAGTCCAGAACTATTTTTGAAAAATTACTTCTAGTATCATCACCTTCCTAGCCTCCTTGAACACTGCAGTTTTTCTGTAACTGTGTTCATTATTAATCCATTGAGACCTTGGGGATCAAGAGTTTACCTATATGTGAAAGGAGGGATGCACTTCTAACTGCATCACGATCAGATCAGTTCCACACCATGCTCTGTAGGTATTTTTTACTTTAAGCAAAAGCTCTTTCTGAAGTACACATGTGCGTGGCTTATGAGGCAGTGGCAGAGCAGTGAAGATGGCAGTGGCAGAGCAGTGAGAATTAAATCAGCTTCTGTATATGGAAAGCACTTGGCAGCACAAAAAGCTTCTCAAGTGTTCGCAATTATTACTATTGCTCCTGTCAATATTGATAATTGCCATGCAATACGTCTATATAGTTTTTTCTTAAGTTTTCTTTTATTCACACATGAATATCATTTTTACATTCAATAATATAATAAGTGAACATATTAATAAAATTCAAGAACATATTTTCTATATTTCACTAATTCTACTGATGACTAGATAATGACTTGATGCAAAGACTTCCCAAACTGACTTCTGACTCCGGGGGAAGAATACTGAAAGAAAGTAGGATACAAGAAGAGAGAATGATTAAGAGGGTGATGCATCACTTACTGAGATTTCAGAGGGCGTCTCTGCTGGCCAACTTTTAAGCATGTGCCAGTTAAGCTTGTCACTATATGCTTAACTGTGTAACAGTGCTTAGCAATAGACTAAGTGTTATTGATGAAGAGAGAAAAACTTGCAAAAATACATTTCTACTCTGATGCTTCTAGAAGGAAGTGGTTGACCATTGACCTGTGTACCAAGAGGTCACGGCTCGAATCCTGGTCATGCCTGGGTTGCAGGCTCGATCCCCTACAGGGTCATGCAGGAGGCAGCTGATCAATGATTCTCTCATCAATGTTTCTATCTCTCTCTCCCCCTCTCCCTTCCTCTCAAAAATCAATAAAAACATAAAAAAATAAAAACAAATAAATCTTAAGCAAAGCTATTGTCCTTCTCTTAAAGAGATTATTTGATCCCATGTCAGCTTTATTTCCTTTCTATTTCTAAACGCCTTTCTTTCCCCATCTCATTTGGCCTTCTTTATTCTCTTTTCTCTTACATATTCATGTAAGAATTACTGTTCTAGAAATGATAGCACCTCATCTTCATTAGAAAAAAAAAGGAAATTGTCTGAGTTCACTGAGAAAATAAAGGAAATCTTGATTTGAGACAAAGTGCAGGCTCATGTCAAACATTCTTGGGAATCATCTTCTCTGGAAGACCCTGGACAACCTCTGATCCTTGAAACAGTGTTTGTGCTAAGGGAACAACTGTGCATTTGTTTATTTGCAATTCCCTAAAGACTATGTCAATGACAGAAAAATATGGATCCTCAATTTGTTGATATTCTCCTAAAAATTCTTTTTCTCTCCTTTCCTCTGAAATAAAAAATATATTTTTTAAAAAAGAAGAAGTTATAATAGAGTCAAGGGCAGGCAACAGTCTTGACTCTGTCATAACTCTTTTGATTTCTTACATCTCATACAGAAAACCTTGCTAGCCATATATTTTGCACACTGTAAGCTATTTGCAGAAAACTGTAAACTGTAAACTGTGGGGAGGTTTTCTCTGCGACCTAAAATATTTCAGGCTATTTCTTCTTGCACATGTGCAGAAAAAAATGTATTAATTTTTACTAGTTGAAGAAAAATATCATTAGCAAAAAACAGAATCAACAACACAAAAGACTGTTTCCTCCCCCACATTTCATGGCATGGCAAAGGCAAATATGAATTGTTGCTATTTTGCTATTAGTGTCCTGAGAGATGATTGCAAATGTCTCTTTACGCCCTGATTCAAAGAGGTTACTCATGCAAAATGAGGACATAATGAGTAACACTGCAGTCGATGTAGCAGAGGAGGTTTCAGATTCTCCTTCAGGAATATCAAGGTGCACAATGCTGAGGAGACAAACTCATTAACATGTTTTTGTAACAGAGGTGGATATTCGGTGTTGTTCTCAAACCTACCACAATGATCACAACATCCAGACAATTCCAGAAACTCCTGAAATAGTGCAGCTTGTGAATTCGAATCTCCAATATCTCTTCCACAACATAGTAGAGGATAAAGAAACAAAAGATAATCTCACAGGCTGCCAGGAAGAAATCAAAAGTCGTGACATATCGGATCAGCTTTACAGGCTGAAATTGCCAAGATGGAATCACACCGCCTGTTGCTGGGAATTCAACCAATAACCTGCATTGTAATAAGAACAATTAAGACAGTAGCGACAACAATATACGAATGCGTCCAGGACAGGACATCCATCTATTTTGTCCCTGCACTGGAAAGTAGTCAAATTGCACTCACGTATCACCCCGAAATAGTGGCAAAATGTTTTTTATAAAAGCCAATGACTCCAGACTTGTAGAATTTTATGTAATAAAAAGTAAAGCTTTCCCAAGGCCTCTTAGACTAAAGAGATTATTCTTCCTGCCTCCCTTTTACTTCTCTGGTTTTTATACTTTGAAAATGCTATATATACTTTTTTTTGTGATGTGCAAGTTAAATAACAAACAAACCTTTCTAGGCCTTTTATTAAATGCAAGTCATTCCTTTTGAAGAACATAAGAAATATAAGTCATGCACTCAAAATATGTATGATCTGGCTGAGAATTATATATTTTTTACATATATAACGATAGGGACGGAGCTTCCCATTCATTCATTTGGTAACACTAACAATCATTGAATAATTTACCCTTGGGGTAGTCTTTGCTTCCCTTCCCAAAGCCTTACAGCAAGCAGGTCAAACTCCGAGGGGAACATGGGCTAAATTAACAAGGTTTAAGTTTATGTGGGCCGCAAAAAAACAAAAGCTTCAATTTTCATAGAAACGTTGGTTTATTTTGAAAAGTATAGTATTAAAAAAAAGAGCAATGATAAAATTAATGTTTTCTTCCTGATACTTGGCATCTCTTCTCTGCTACTATCGTTCCTACTTCGGGGGGAAATCTTGCTCGCAGTGGTTACTTTCAAAACTGATCTAAGGTGAATGTCAGTAATTCTGGATCTGACAGGAGACTTAATTCCTTTCATACCAGTAATTGTAAGTAATGGCTCACACCATTATATTGGCTAGGCTGCAGAAAGATTCATTGTGGGCTGCACTGGCCTGCGGGCCACGAGTTTGACATGCTTGCCTTACAGTAAATAGGTCTCAGTAAGTGTAAATGTCTGACATCCTCTTCCCCCATTACTACTGAATGCAGTGATTTTTAGTGGTAACATAATTAAACAGGATGTTTCTCACCAAATTGCCATTTTGTAGGTGTCATATTGAGAAAATTAAGTGACTCCCTTAATGGTATAGCCTATCAAACTAGAAATAGAATCTCTACCTCCTTCATTGTAAGACATTTAAAGGACCTTTAGTAAGCATTAGGCATAACCATTTCTCCCATTACAGGATGGGCGACCACAGGGAGAGCCTGAGCATATAGGACTCACACAGGAGCAATAATCAAGAACAGGCAGGGGCCACAGCAAATTAAAATTGATCACACTCTCCCGCTTTTTTCTTGCCTATTTGAAACTCAAGAGAGCAATACTGAAATGAAGAGCATTCCTGCAAACTCACAAGGGCAGGAAGTAGCCTCTGTGCCAAGTCTCACCCCACATCTGTCACCCACTTCCCGAAATGCAGACAACAGTGTAGAGAGATGAAGTAAGTGCCTTGACAGTATTCACTGCTAAAATATGGGGAGGAAGTGAAAGACATACGCAAGACTTTCTATAAATAGATAATTCCTTAAAAGTCAATCAGAACTGTCTGCCTATTTCTATCCTCTTCCCATCCTTGCTGGAGTCGTTAAAACATTCAACAAAAATTGCGATTTTCATTCATTTCTGTGACATTACTTTCTGCAAAAGTTGTTAAATACAAGGAATGGGAAAATGCAACTGGCCATGTAAAGCAGAGTTCAGTTTAGCCTAAAAAATTGTAACAAAATAAGGATATTATGAGAAATTATCCTTCTTATTTGGTGAGTAAATATACATACAAATAATTTATTTTGGGTGCTGGCAAAGTGTTGTTCACCAGGATGATTAAAGTGGTTGAACCCCAAATCCTCTTGCCTATTCTACTTTTCTTTTTTATAGTACACATTACCTTCTAATAGATGCTTTAACTGATTTGTTTCTTTGTTTATTGTTAATTGTCTATTATCTATCTTCAGGTTGAATGCAAGCTCTGCAAGCTCTGCAAGGGCAGGTATCTCTATCGTCTTCACTGAGTGTCCCAAAAGCCTAGAACAGTGCCTGGCACCATATTAAATGCTAAATACATGTTTGATGAATGAATGAATGAATGAATGAATGAATGAACGAACGAACGAACGAACGAACAAGGGGCCCCAGACAAGTGAGTGGGATCTTTGTCAGTGTCCTCACTGTCACTAAGTGGTTATGATGGCAATGTCACAAGATCTGTAGAAGGAGCTTTATGTGCCTTTGGTGAATCTTGAGCAGAAGTAGGTACCTGGGTATCCTATTGAACCCAAAAATAGCTCCTACCACTGTGCTCATGTTCTAATAGCAGGGGCATCATCCGAGAATGGGAAACTCAGGGAAATGAGCCAAGATTTGATGGCTGGGGACCTTGATCACAGAGCACAGAGCATTAATCAGCCTCACAAGGGGTAAAAAATATATGTTAATAAAACAATGCTGTTGGCATGAACTTGGACCAGACTTAAGATTATCCCCAATCAGGTATAGCTCAGGATCCTATCTCCTTTCCCTCTAATACCGTTATCCCAGTAAGCCTTCAGTTTTCACCTCTGCCTTCCTATTAGCTCAGATACTTAACACTATCATTTTGCCAACTTCAGGCCACAGTTTTCTGGCCCATCTCTAGATTAGGATGTACCTACAAATACATGAAAATGGGAGGGCTGCGTGGCCTGAGTACATACCTGATTACACAGAACAGATTAATGTTGGCGTTGTACACTGAAAAGTCAATAAAAGTTGCCCTGGTTCCTCGATCTAGCCAGACATTTTTCTTGAGACTAGCAATCTGAGTGGCTGTTTCCTCTCTTGTTCTTGACAAATCCAGGTAATAACCAGCTCCACTGTAAGTTGCTATCATTCCCCAGTGGCTACTCCCATTCAAGTCTTTTTCGCTTGTGTAGATCCAACTAATTAAAAAACAAAATGAAAACAAAACAAACAGGTAAAATCAATGGAAGACTTGTGGCAATTACAAAGATGGCTGGTTCCTGAATAGAATATGTAATAAAAAATATATATATGTCTTACTGAGCTGGGTAAGGTGCTTGACATGGCGCTTCATAAGTGTTTTCTTATTTAGTTCTCATAGAGTTATTATTCCCATTTTAGAGATGAGGGCCCTGCGGCTCAATGAGGTCAACTTAAATCTTAAAGCTTTTGAGGGCAGAGTCAGGAACCTAGATCATGACTGTCTGTCTCTAGACCTTGCTATCCCTGAGTACCTGTACTCTGGGACTAGATGACACAGGTGGGCAGGAAAGGCATCTTCAAGCTGGAGCCAGGCAGGACTAGAGAAGTATAAGGCACTCAGCTAGTAGTTCAGTGTGGCTCCCATACGATGAGAACCTAATTTCAGTGTCACTCACAGAAGTCAAGACTGAAGGGCAAGCATGGAGTCAGCAAAAAGAAGGTTTCTAAGAGACTCAGAACAGAGTTACTATGGTGGCAGCAGGAAAGACTGGCGCAGTGAGCAACAGAGAGCTCATGTGCAGGAGAGAGTTAATGTAGCAGGTCCAAGATGGCCTTTCCTTAGGAAGGCCAGCTTTCAGGGTTGGACTTTGTTGGTAACTGGAACTTGACAGATAAATAGATCCCTACACTGATAACAATCTTTCCCTGACTGGCAGGAGTGGCCCACTGTGCCCAAGCTGTCTGTACATACAAGGTGGCTTAGGCTGAACACTTACTTTCCTCCTGGGAGTCTGAGATTTTGGTATGCGCCAGGCAGAGGGTGGCTATGTGACCAGCGCACAGTTACCACCTTGGGTATCTAAGAGCTTTTCTGACAGATAATATTTCACATGGTTACTGGAGGAATGAAAATCATCCAATGTGAGGCTATTGGGAGGAGACTTTTGGAAGCTTGCCCCTTGTTTCATCTGAACTTTGCCCCATGTGCCTGCCTGCCTGCTGTTTTTGCTTTATGATCCTTTCACTGCAATAAACCTAAGCCATGCATATGAGTATATGCTGAGTGCTGTGAATCCTTCCAGCTAATCACTGGACCTGGGGACAGTCCTGGGAACCCTGCCAGAGTACTAGGTCAACAGTCCCTGCAGTAAACAAGAGGTGATCAGGCCTGAACCAGAGCAGTGATGGTGGGAAGAAGAAGGAAAGACAGACAGTGTCTCCACTGCAATGACTGTCAAACAGAACCTGCCAAGGGATAGGGATATCTCAAAAATGACTCTGTCCTCTCTGGGGATAATGTGAAGATGGTGGTGCCAGCAACAGGAGGAAAAGCAAAGCTAGCAAGAAAGTGATGAGTTCAGTTTGGAGCATACTGAACTACAGCAGCCGGTGGGATATATAAAAGAATATAGATTTGTCGACTATCCCTAGAAGGTAAGCTCTGTGAAGACAGAGCATTGATTCTGTTTTGTTTACTGCTGCTACTCCGGGGCATTGCATTGCTAGAAAAGGAAGACCTCACCTGGAACATGCCGGACACATGGTGACAACATATTTGTTGAAGAGATGCTAAATCATCAAATAGAGATGAGAGTGCAAACCATCTGAATTTCAAGGGGAAGAGTATAAAGAAAAAATATACAGAAAAGGAAAAATAGATCTGAATAAGGAACCTTGGAGTAAAACAGGATAGGCGAGAAAAGAAGGAGGTTACAGAATTAAGGGAACCCAACTTCAGTATCACTCACAGAAGTCAAAAGAACAAGCTATCAACACTGGCACACTGCAGAGAGGTTTACTAGGACGAAGACTGAGAACTGTTCAGTGGATTTGTTAACTGAAGGTCATTGGTGGCTTCCAAGAGAGACCTCAAAAGCAAGGGTTTTGAGCTTTGAGGGGTGGATCAATAATAAGGAAGTGGAGGTGGCAGTGAAGACTATTCTTTCAGGAAGTCTAGAGTTGAAGGGAAGGAGAAATGGGAGTAACCTGAGAATATGGCGCATCACGGGGCAGCTTAGGTACACACAAGAAAGATCCTCTTCAGCAGTCCACACTCAGTGGAAATCACTTACACATCTATGCAGCCAGTGGGCACTTCCTGAGCATCTTTCCAGTCCAGGCACTATTCAAGGGCTTGAGACTACAGCAGTGAACAAAAGCGAGCCCTTGCCCCCAGGAAGCTGAAGACTGATGAGGAGCTGCAGCCTAACAACATAACTGACACGAAAGGAGGAAATACAGGCCTTGGACAGGCTGGTTAAATCCCAGCTCGGTTCCATGTACTAGCTGTGAATAAGCGAGCCTGTTTTTCCATCTGTTTCAGAATTGCTTTGTGAAGAGTTGATGAGATGATGGATAAAACCACTTCTTAAATAGCATCTGGCATGGAGTCGTGGTTGCACACATTTCTCTTATTTACGACGTGAGATAAAGTTAAATAATGGATAAGGTACCATAGTTTAAGGGCACATATATGCTTTACAGGAACTAGAAAAAGGAGAATCGGAAAGGAAAATCACTATCATAAAAAAAGTCTTTTGAATTTAGTCCCTTTACTCTAAATCTCTGATTTTTACTAATTTCTTGTGGACCCTGGTATTAAATAGGGTGTGCATTAGATGACAAGGAAAATGATCACAGAAAAGGTGTTTTCCCCCACTGTGTATGAACAAATCTGGATTCTGGGAGCCTCAGTTCCCAGAAAAGGGATCCAGATGAACAGTCAGAATTAGCTTAGAAAAGCTTAGATGGCAATTCTCACCATAGTAATTTACCCAGGACACCTCCATGGGAAGCCCTGAGAGTTCTCATTTCTTTTCTTTAAGGTTTAAATATGTTTCATTTTTATTGTCTTTAGGGAGAGAGAAACAAAAATAGAACCACCTAAGAGAGAGAAACATCATTGACTGGCTGCCTCCCGTATGTCCCCCACTGGGGATTGAGCTTGCAACCTGGGCATGTGCCCTGACCAGAATCGAACCAGCAACCTCCTGGTTCATGGGTTGACACCCAGCCACCAAGCCACACTGGTTGGGCCTCAATTTCTTTATGATAACTACAGTAATTCTAAAAATAAAGACTATCCTCCCTTAGTACACAAGATGTTTTAAGTATGTTTGCCAAAGAGCACACCAAATAAATTCACTATAAATATGCAGATTACAAATATACACTCGAAATCATAAACACATTTTAGAAGGCAGAAACACTGTCCCACAGGCTTATTATCCATTTTAAATAACTGCATTCTGAACAAAAATTTATTTATAAGCACTCATAAAAAAAACTTCTGTACCACAAAATTTCCTAGAAATAACCCAGCGGGTGATACTACCGGCTCCGTAAAAATCAGATCCAGGCATCACATCAGAAACCTCCAAAGGCCCAGTAGCTTCTTTCTCATAGACCATACAGTCAGGGAATTAGCCTTTTGAAAAATATGTATTTAGAAGCTGAAAGGGGGTAAAAAGTAGAGGAAACTTGAGAAATCAAAGGTTAGTTTGGACACAACCTTAAATATACGCATTGAAGAGTCAGTCAGGGCATCTTCTTAGGTGATGGAGTCAGAGAATGAATGAATGAACGAACAGAATGAATGAATGAATGAATGAATGAATGAATGAATGTATGTCAGTGAGAGGCCAGGGCACTGCCATGAGCCACAGACACTTACGCGGTTCCATTCCTTGGACCAAATGGAGCCCTGTCTTCACTACTGACAGAGTAGACATCATAGCACTCTTTAATCTCATCTCTCAAGTCCTGGGGGATAGAACAGGATCCATTCCTGACTTTGAGTTGCCGTATCCGTGGTACCCCTAATAGGAGGTTCTCGTAGTAGATAAAGCTTCGGTTGTCAGCTTCAGTTCTGTTGCCAGGTTGTGTCTTCCAGTATAGCCCATCCAACAAGGCACCTTCTGTGAACTGAAAGCACAGGGAACATTTTTGAAAAGCTCCAAGCTCCGTGGCTGCCTTGCTCCTTCCCGGAATGTGTGCATGACCAACAGTGTAGTACTCTGTGAACACAGCAGAGTGACAAGGGTAGGTTTTGCTGTCAGAGGGATTTAAGTTGGATCTTATTCCATCATTTTCTAGTTGTGAGGCCTGGGTTCCTAGGCTCCTGCACTGGTAATGTCCATGTTTTATAAAATTTTCTTTTAAAATTATTATCTTCTTTTTGTTAATCCTCACCCAAGAATATTTTTCCATTGATTTTTAGGGAGAATGGAAGAGAGAAAGACAGAGAGAAACATTGATGTGAGAGAAACATATCAATTGGTTGCCCCAACCAGGGCCTGGGCTGGGGAGGAGCCTACAACCAAGGAGCTTGACCAGAATCAAACCCAGGACCCCTTACTCTGCAGGCCGATGCTCTATCCATTCAGCCAAACTATCTAGGGCAATGTCCATCTTTTTTTTTTTTTAAATATATTTTATTGATTTCAGAGAGGAAGACAGAGGGAGAGAGAGATAGAAACATCAATGACGAGAGAGAATCATTGATTGGTTGCCTCCTGCACGCCCCCCACTGGGAATCAAGCCCGCAACCTAAGCAAGTGCCCTTGGCCAGAATCGAACCTGGGACTCTTCAGTCTGCAGGCCGACGCTCTATCCACTGAGCCAAACCAGCTAGGGCGCAATGTCCATCTTTTGCATAGTTACTACATCGATTTGAAAGGGGATGGTCAGGATCTCAACAAACATACAAAAAGAATGCTCTCATCTCAAAGAGGCTCAACCCATTGGGATTACCCTGAAGTTTTCACTTCACAGTATAAACAGAAACCAATAAATCCAATCTTTTGACACTTTTAGGTTTTGTTTTAGGTTTTGGAGGTTTGTGTTTTTATCCCACAAATGGTTATCAAATGAAAGTGTCCAGTGAGGCAAATCCATGAAACCATTACATTTTATGATTATAATTTTTCTTACAGCAGCACTTTTTACTGGCTTTAGTTGAGATTTTCCTTTTATGACTATTGGCCATTCTCACTAGATTCCTGTGAGACTCACTTTGGTTATAGTTAATATTTAATATTTAGACTATTTTATTTAGCAGACTTTATAAATGAGATATCTGCAAGGCACTTACAGTGTTACAGATGTTTTAACTTAAAAAACTTTTGTTTAAAAATTTTAAATTTTATTGGGTTAAGACTTTTTGTGTAGCATAAATGTATTTTCAGAAAAAGATAAAACACTAGTTTTCTGTTTTATTTATATTACACAATAATCTTCAAATATACAAAGCTACAGTAAGTAGCATATTTTTCAGTCTTGTTAGAATTGGAACTAATGCCTATGCAGTTAAAATGGATAAAGTGTATACAGATGTTTTATATATTATAGGATAAATATATAAGTTAAATTTTTCTACATAAAACTAAATCTGAGAGTTGGGGTAGTAATATTTTTAATATTAATTTATTTTTAAAGATCTAAGATGAACTTTGTGCAATGCATTTCTGTAAATGCTTTTCAATATATTTGTCTTTGACAGTGTTTTGTTTTCTGCTACCTAATTGCTACGGTGTTATTGATGAAAGTTTTAATTTTTAAAATTGCATGTGATATTTTAAATGAATCATAAACAGTCCATTTCTTTTTAAAAAAACAGAACAGCCTTAGCTGGTTTGGCTCATTGAATAGAGCATCGGACTGCAGGCTGAAGGGTCCCAGGTTCGATTCTGAGCAAGGGCACATGTCGGGTTGCAGGCTCGATCCCCAGTTGGGGCTCTGCAGGAGGCAGCCAATCATTCTCTCTCATCACTGATGTTTCTAACTTTTCTGTCTCTCTCTCCCTCTCCCTTCCTCTTTGAAATCAATAAAAATATTTTTTAAAAAACACACAGAACACTTCACAAATCTGAGTGTCATCCTTGTGTAGGGCCATGCTAATTTTCTCTGTATCATGCCACAGAACAATAGGCACACAGTGGGCGCTTACTAAATGGAACCTGATTTTTTTTTAGGATTGAAGGTCATGGGTGTGGAGGGAGTTGTTTACATAAACCCACAGCCATGATCAACTTCTCTTTCCCTGATTAAAAGTTAATAATTAATCATCATTCTTCAAAAGTTGTTTGGAAAGGAAAAGACCATAGTTTTGATTACCAGTCGCCATGTGGTGGATCTTTTGTTTGGATTATTTCCCATATGGTGAACCCTCCAATCTGGCCCACCCCTGCTTTTAGAGGTTGGCATTTATTATCATTCAAGTCTGTGTATCTGTGAGAAGTTTCTTGTTAGTTTGCCTATCGGAAAGACATCTAACCATTCTCAGTGTCTTATCAGATGATCAACAGAGATAAATTGACGGGATTAAATGCCTAGGAAAATATTCATATTATGCAACTGTGGTTTTCGATGCCAAGTATTTTCAGGCTTTAGAATGAACAGGTTCCTGTGATCCAGTTTCCTCTATCTTTAAAATCAGCAGCTCTGATCCCTGGGTTTTATAAGAATTTTAGAAAGTATCTCCTCAGGAAGAAATAATCATTCCCTTTCCAATTCCTTCCTGTCCCCTCACACACAATTTTTATAGATTCTGAGCCCCATATCTTCCAGATTACTTGGATGTTTCTCCTATGGTATCATTCTTTACTCATCCTCTTCCACCATGCTGGAATCTGTGACAATTTGGGAAGGGCTGGGTTTAATTTTACATTAGTGATCTTTGAAAGAACGTGCCTGCAGGCACTGGTCTAGGGTACCTGCCATCATCAACAAAGACAAAAAAAAATCCCAACCAACCAAACAAACAAACAAACAAAAAACAAAGCAAGAAAAAAAAACAACTAAATTTTACACCACGGGCCTTACATCCTAAGAGATACTCAACAGATAGTTACTGAATCATGAATGGCTGCATGAATTACAAACCTGGTGAGGAAGTGTCCTTCAGGCTAGAATAAGGCCCACTTTTCTTACTCCCTGGCTACGGGGAATTCCTCTGAACCAAACTGAGATTCATTTACAATCTGGAGAACGTTAGTACTTACCTTGTACGGTTACCATGGCGATTAAATGGTTAAGATATGAAACCTTCAGCATGGTGAGAGGCTACATCTAGCAACCCACATGGCAGGCCCTGCAAATGCTGCTGAATTTAACTTATGAACTAAATGAACAATTTTCAGGGACCAAAAGGTACTTTTAAAGTCATCGGTAAATACCTTCCAGAAGTCTTCCATTGAAGAAAGCGTTTTAAAGTTAGTTTTCTCCGTTTTGGACACGGGGGTGTCAAGGAAGAGCTGTGACATTACGCGAGTGTAGTAGTACACACTGGAGCTCATCATCCCATAGGTCACTGGAACACAGAGAGAGCCAGGTGAGCTCCTAAGGGCACCTGCGCTCACTCCCACATTCCCAGTGGATGACACACACCCTGGGCTCCTTCCCTTTGCCATGTCACGGTACTCCCTAGTTCTCTGGTTTAGAAAAGAAAGAAACTGACGTTGACATATATGAAATAAAACTGCCTAAGAACTGAGCACTCAATTAAGATCAGGCGCCTTTACTTGACTTTTGGGGATTCCAACCTGCCTCTTGGCCTTCATCTCTGAGGGCTTCTGGGAGGCTGATCTGCACAGGTCCCAGCAGTGCCCATGCCGAGCTCCTCAGCTCATGGCTGTGCACATGCTGCAGACTCTCCCCACAATAACAAGGGCAGGCCATCTCTGCTTGTTCCCAGATCAATTGTCCATTCTTCTGGCCCTGTTCTGTGCGTGCCCTGAGGCTGATCTCTATAGGCCATATCACGCTGAGTCCCTTGCCAATGTGGGGGTGAACAGGAGGTCTGGGGGCATGAGGAGAGAGAGAGTTCAGTTTGTTCCCTCCAACCCTACTCTCCATCCCCTCACCACCTGGATGAAGTCTGTCAGGCGACTCTTGAAGCTCTGCCATGGCTACTGGGGAAAACTTTTCTTGCAGCCACACTACGTTCATGCCATGCCATTCCCTCCCCTTTTTTTTGAAGCCTGGAGGTGAGAACCTTTCCTGAGTGCCTCACTTCCCCTTGTTGGTTTCCACCACTCCACTACAGCTCTGTAAATAATCCCTTCATTAAACTTTCTTTAGTTACCACTTCAAGATTTTCACCTCTGCCCCTTCAGGATGCTGATAGGTACAGCCACATCTAGCTTCCACCTATCAAATCTTGTATGAAACCCTCTAAACTCAACCTCCATCCCAGCCACAAGGACTGGCTGATTTTACCAGCCCATTCTGAAAAGTACTGGAGGGAAGTGGGAGGGTAATTTACAGGCTTAGCAGGTCACAGATTAGGGTTTGAATCATGGTTGTGCCTCTTACTTGCTATGTAACCTGTGCAAGTTGCTGAAACTTTCTGAGCTTAAGTTCTCTGTAAGATGATGATAATGAGCTATTCCATAGGATTTTTTGGTGCTTAAATAAAAATAATAACTAAAAATTATCTAATTCAGTGGCTGACACTTAAATGTCCAATAATGGTGGTTCATCCTCTTTAATCAGATTGTTATCTATTGAAAATGTCAGCACTTTAATGAGTACTATCTTATTCTGGACTCTAATGATTGCAGGTGTAATATACTATAATTCCTATAATTAGCAGACACAAAACTTCCAGAGGAAACACATTTTATACTTCTTTTGACCACAGTTCTCAACACCTAGCAGATAAGTAATGCTTACCTGATTCTATAATAATCTCAGGCTTTGTAAAATGCATTTAAAACCTTGTTTAAAAATGATTTGGGATTAAATGCTACTCAGTAAAACTTCTCTCTCACATAGTTCCTTTCCTACCTGAACATCACAGAAAATTTAGATTAAAAGAGAGGAGTGGATAATAGTGATCCAAACAAAAGTGTGTCTGAGAGTCCATGTCAAGCAGCCATGGGAGCAGAAAACACAACTAATCCACATGGCATGCGTCTGTGTTAGAGGGGGAGGAACGTTTTCCAGTTTCCTCAGCTAGGCTTCCTCATCTATCATCCTCGACCTGCTAACTAAGACAAGAACACTCCTCGGTAAGTGTTACATGACCTGCTGCCTTTCAAAAACTGTACTGGAGTGACTTGTAATCCATTCACAGTTACGGAATAAGGTGTTGAACATGAAGATGAGTAGGATGTGATCTCTGCCCTAAAGAGGAGCTCACAGGTTCCTGGGCAGAGCACTGCCTACCCAACCCACAGAGGATGGATAAGGTACAATGAATTCTACAAAGGCCTTCTGTGGAACAGAGTCAGTCTAGGGAACAAAGCTGATATGACGCTAAAGGGTAGTAGTGAAGACTCCCCAAGATCAACTAAATAAATGTTTATTTTTCTATATTAACTTATAATTGGAATTTGCATTGGATTAATTGATTAATAGAGATCATTCTGGATTTTTGTTGTTGCTAATATAAGAATTTTGACAAATTATTTAAATTTCTTGAGTTATAAAAATGGTAAAGTTTTATATGTACATAGATTTTAGCCAATGATTTAAAATATATATCTCCTTTATTTTCTTACTAGAGGCCCAGTGCACAAAAATTTGTGCACTTGGGAGGGTCGCTCAGCCCAGCCTGTGCCCTCTCGCAGTCTGGGATGCCTCAAGAGATGTCCACCTGCTAGCTTAGGCCTGCTCCCTGAGGGATTGGGCTTAAGCTGGCAGTCAGACATCCCTCTGGCAGCCCGGGAGCCCTCAGGGGACGTCCACTTGCCAGCGGGGAGCAGGCCTAAGCTGCAGTCGGACATCCTTAGCGCTGCTGAGGAGGCAGGAGAGGCTCCCACCACCACTGCTGTAGTGGCAGCCATCCACCTGGCTTGTGGCTGAGCAGAACTCCCCTTGTGGGAGGGGACTGACCACCAGGGAGCAGCTCCTGCATTGAGCGTCTGCCTCCTGGTGGTCAGTGTGTATCATAGTGACCAGTTGTTCCCAGTTGTTTTGCTGTTAGGGTCAATTTACATATTACCCTTTTATTATATAGGATAACAACATCAAGATATGTAGGGGAATACCTTCTAGTAATATAAAGGGAAATACCAAAACTACAATTGTAGTTGGAAACTTAAATTTATGTCCTATCAATCTTTGATAAAAATTATCCTGGGATATTAGGAATTTTAATTGAAAATGTAATTTAATGTACGTCAAACCTTATACTGCACCAAAAGAGATCACACGGTCTTTTTAAAATATTCATGGAACATTTACAAAAATTAGTAATATGATAGGTTATCCAAGGGAACATCAGTAAATCCCTAAAATGAAGACTCCACCAGGCAGGTATCCTTATAAGGAGATGGCTGTGTGAAGGAACAGAGACACAGGGAGCTGGCCCTCTGATGATGGAGAACTGGCATGATGGAGCTACATGCCAAGGACACCAAGGACTGCCTTCACACTATTACAAGCCAGGAAGAGGCAAGGAAGGATTCCCTTACAAGTCTCAGAGGGAAGATGGCGCAGGCACCTTGATTGGGACCTCTAGCATCCAGATCTGTGAAAGAATAAATTTCTGTTGTTTTAAGCCATAAAACAAAACACACAGAAACCACAAAACCAAATATAAAAACCCTCACACACAAAAAAAACAAAAAAACAAACAACTAACCGACCAACAAAAATACAGAAAAGCCATCCTGGTAAATCAACTGAAGACTAGCTGGAGAGAATCCTGAAAACCAAGGAGGGAAAGTGGAGACTGCATAGAGACTGGTAGGAAGGGCAGAGGCTCGAAAAGGCTGGCCGAGCTCCCACAGACAGCGGCTGAAGTTCTGGAGGGATATCTCAGCTGTGGGGGATTCCCACTAAGAACTCTGGGGTCTAAACCCCAAGCTGGGCTCACCAACCCAGAGCACCAGAACTTCGAAAGGTACCCACATAACATCTGACTGTGAAAAGTAGCAGGGTTGCTGTCTGCCAGAGAGAGATGGATGGAAATGCAGGCACCCCCTTAAAGGGCAATGCACAAAATTTCATGTGTAGCCACTCACCTTGGGCTCCAGAAGAGGGAGGGCAGAGTGGACTGGAGCTGTGTGAGCAGAAGCCAGGTTTAGGGGCTCTGGAATTGGATCTCGGAGGGCAGCTACCCCAGTTTCCTATGCTGAATCAATCCCTCATTCTGCAGAGAACATCTTTCTCCAGTGAGCTGCTATCCAGGCAGTATTTGCCTGGGGGAGAAGGAAGTTGTCCAACCCTGTTGAAAGACCTCTTGCCCCACCTTGTGGTCAATAGCCTGAGGCTAATAAAAACTGAGTGTCCATGGGACTACAGGCAGAGGTGGGTCTCTGGAGGCTTTGAGTCTTTGCCTGATGTAATCTGAGGCCTGGGGTTCAGAAAAGCAGATGCTGGTGCACATCTTGATCCTTTCCAAAGGAACACAGCCCCAGCAGAGGGAGCCACAAGCTATGGATTGATGATAGCTCCAAAGAGGGTACTCAGAGCCAGTCACAGTGTTTGACATTATCCTGCACTAGAGATTGGGAATTGCAGCAGATTTACCTAATACACAGACTCAGACCCAGACAAACAGTGAAAATTGAAAGACAAAAAGACTAGCCCCAAATGAAAGAACAAGAAAATTCTCCAGAAGAAGAGATAAGACATTTATCAGACATAGAGTTCAAAATAATTATGGCAAAGATGCTCAACAGCTTGAGAAAAGATACCGTAACTATCAAGAATGACATAGTAGTAATAAAGAACACAATGGAAGGAATACACAGAAGATTAGGGGAAACTGAGGTTGGATCAGTAAATTAGAAGGAAAGGTAGAAAAAAATCACTCAATGAGAGAACCAAAAATGAAAAACAATTAAAAAACAGGAGGCAGCTTAAGAGAGTTGTGGGAACACATGAAATATAATAGGTATGCCAAAGGGGAAGAAAGTGAGCAAGGTATAGAGAACATATTTGAAGAAATAATGGCAGAAAACTTCCCTAACCTGGAGGGACCTGGAGAGTATTATGCTAAGCGAAATAAGCAAGTCAGAGAAAGACAAGTACCACATGATGTCATGCATATGCAAAGTCATGCAAGTTCAGGAGGTACAGAGAGTCCCAAACAAGAAGAACCCAAACAGGCTCATGCCCAGACACATCATAATTAAAATGCCCAAAAATAAAGACAAAGAGAGAATCTAAAGGCAGCAAGAAAAAAGCAATTTGTTACCTACAAAGGAGCTCCCATAAGGCTATCAACTGATTTTTCATCAGAAACTCTACAGGCCAGAGGGAATGGCATGAAACATTCAAGATAATGAAAAGCAAGAATCTGAAATCAGGATAACGATATCCAGCAAGGCTATCATTCAAAATAGATGGTGAAATAAAGAGCTTCCCAGAAAAAAAAAGGCGGGGGGTAGGGGGGGAGAGCGGCTAAAGGAGTTTGTCAGCACCAAACCAGCACTGCAAGAAATGCTAAAGGGACTGCTGTATGAGAAGAACTAGAAAGAGAGAGGGAGATAGAGAAACAAATGGGACTACATCAAAATAAAAAGCTTCTCCACAGCAAAAGAAGCCATCAACAAAACAAAAAGGGAGCCCACTGTATGGGAGAACATATTTGACAGTGATACATCTGATAAAGGGTTAATATTCAAAATATATAAGGAACTCATACAACTTACCAAAAGGAAGACAATCCAATTAAAAAATGGGCAAAGGACCTAAATAGGCACTTCTTAAAAGTTCACATACAGATGGTCAAGAGACATATGAAAAAATAGTCAAAGTCACTGATCATCAGAGAGATACAAATTAAAACAATGAGGTATGACCTCACACTTGTCAGAATGGCTACCATCAACAAATACCAAGTCCTGGTGAGAGTGTTCTCTATCCCTTGCTCACTTTCTTCCCCTTTTGGCACACCTAATATACTGCTGGTGGGAATGCAGACTAATGCAGCCATTATGGAAAACAGTATGGAGTTTCCTTGAAAAATTAAATATGGAACTGCCATTTGACCCAGTGATCCCACTTCTAGGAATATAACTTAAAAAACCTAAAGCACCAATCAGAAAGAATATATGTACCTCTATTTTCATAGCAGTACAATTTACAATAGCTAAGATCTGGAAATAGCTCAAATGCCCATAGTAGACGAGTGGATAAAAAGCTGTGGTACGTTTATACCATGAAATACTATGCAGCAGTAAAAAAGAAGAATCTCTTACCCTTTGAGACAGCATGGAGGGACCTGAAGAGTATTGTGCTAAGGGAAATAAGCGAGTCAGAGAAAAACAAGTATCACATTATCTCACTCATATGTGGAATCTAATGAACAAAATAAACGATTGAACAAGATACATCTAGAGACACAGAAGCATGGAACAGACTGTGGGTCTCAGAGGAAAGGTGGGGGTGGGTGGGTAGAAAGAGATCAACCAAAGATCTTGTATGCATATATGCATCACCCATGGACACAGACAATAGGGTGGTGAAGGCCTGAGGGGGGACTATATGGGGTTAAGTGGGGGGAAAGGGGACATATGTAATATTTTCAACAATAAAGATTTTAAAAAAGTAATGAGATACACCTACCTAACAAATAACTTATAATTAGTAAGAAAAAAAACCAAGAAGATGGATTGCATGGATATTGTTCATATAGACTATGTTTTAGCTAAAATAACTTATTTTTTTCTTAAATTCCCAGATGGATAAGCAAAATTTCAGAAAATGTAAGAAGATGTCACACCCTGCTAAAGCTCATTAAGAGCTTACTAGTATTAGTAAGAACCAGTGTGGAGATATGAAATAAATCAATATTCAATTTTTTAAAATTATAAATATTGAAACTTCGATGTTTCTTTAACCTTTTATGTTCAACTTACAAATCTTTTTATTTTTACTTTTTTAAATTTAGTAAATAAAAATTGTTTTTAAGGAAGCTTTCAGCACTTAGTCAATTACATTCAAGGAGGTCAATTTTAATGTAATAAGAATGGCATTATCAAAGTACTGGTTACATTTTTATTTTTCCATTTACATAAAAGGGGACTCTTTCCTAGGTTGGTGTGAATTTTTAAGCAAGTGTACACTATAAGAACGAACTTTTTCTGGATGAGTATAGCAAGAGGTTTTGGTGGTCACAAATCCGTTTTCTTATCTGTTTTCATAAAGAGCTTTAGAAGGGACACTACAGAACTCTATCACCCAACATCCTTTAATTCAAAGGATAAATCCATTGATCAGTACTTTGAGGAAAATGGTTTCTAAGACTCATTTCTGGCTAAGGTTTCCCTCCCTTCCCAGAGGATGCAAGGACATACTAAAGAAGAGAGAAAAAATAAAGAGACCCGTCTGCAGTAAGTTTCTTATAGAGTAAAAATCTTGTGCTTACTGAAGAATGAAAGCACTCACACCACACATTAAATATACAAGAAAGGGACTATATTACATATACCCATAAAAGCAATATTAGATGACATTATTTGTACTTTCTCAAAGTTATATTTGGGAAGTCATTTTGCTAATTATTGTTAAGAAATCTAATGCAAAAAAACCTTTTACTTAGTTTCTTGGCATGTGGCAGATTACCACTTGCATCTCAGAGTGAAAATGGTCTCAACTGGCAATGAACAGGCCAATCAGATAATGCTGAATTTTAATTAATATTTACCAGTGAAGAGAGTTTTACCAAATTCTAAATTGGAATTGAAAACGGAGCAGAGACTTCTGAATTAACCCTTGTGGTGGATATACGATTCCTTTTAATATGATGTTGACGGGTCACATATTCCCACCCCTTTTCCTTTACTGGAAGGAAATGTTCTACTTACAGATGCACAGGACTGTGAGAAAAAGGAGGTATGTGGCCAGCTCTCGCAAAACTCTTTTCAGGTATTTCTCTCGGTTCGTGTTGCTTTCCTCCATAAGTCTTGTTCCCCAGAGACCTTTAAAATAATAATGAAAGATGTCTCTTTTTTTAACCTTACGAATGGCAAAGGAAACACATAAAATAGATAGTATAACCTTTAAGGGAGATTCTCTCATATTTTTTTTAGCATGCTCTGAATGTAACTGGGAAATTGTTTTAGCAGGAGTACCTTAGTAAAAATTTAGCAAGAGAACAGGAAATGAGGGCAGCCTACAAGAGATTAAATCATTGTGCATACACATCAGCTCTTCCTATACAGTAATTATCCTATTACTAAACTTAGTACATTTGGAAACTACATTGCAAATGATACCTCTTAAGTCACCCCTGAGGAAAACAAGTCCGGGTAGGAGCACCGTTTCCCTATCAAGCTTCTAACACACCAGCCTAAAATCTCTGCCCTCTGCCCCTTTGCCCTTTTAAGAAACCGTAGCGACTGATTACACTAAACATGCTTAGTTTAACAGATTTTTAAAGTGCCAATTAACATATATTCTTTAAATAAAAAAACAACAACTTAGCCGACTTCTCTCTTTGGAGAGAGTAAAATCAGCAACCCTGTTCCGTATTTTTGCAGATGGAAAAATTGTTGGGCCGGCTGAGCAAAGATGACATAACCTCCGTGAGCTTGCTGGAGAGAGTTACCACAATTTGGGGCTGGCAGACAAGCCATGGTGGCCGTCCAAACCCCCATTAACGAACAGTGTGGTCAAGTCACATTGCTGGTTACTTGGAAGAGCCTTAATGTTTTCCAAAAAAGACAGGCTTCCCAATCCTTTCAGTTAGATTAGGTTGGCTGTTAAGGGAAGCCAACCTGGTCCCTGGTTGCCTCACACTTTTATTCTGCAGACTTTAACCCCTTCCATCACGGAGGTTCACAGAGCTACTTAAACCACAATCCAGCCACGCAGAGAACAGAGGGCAAATGGTGCGTGGCCTTTAACTTCGAAGAAATGACTTCATCACTAGTGTTTATGTATTCTTAAGTCTTATAATAATACATTAGTTCTGCTCCTAAATTTGAGTATTTCACTTCCTTTCATTTCCCCCCAAATTTCCTTTAGGAAAATCAGCGTCTGAATTCAAAGACACTGTGTTACACATCACAGATTTCACCACACTGAAAGTGGAGCATAACTTATGACCAGGTTCGCTTCTGCCAAGATCTGGTAGTTGTCAGGGAATTACTCACTCAGAAGAAATGCAGCAAGCAGAATGTTTGTTCGCTGAAACTATCGTATTAAAGAATTATTACAAATTTATATGACATGGAAAATTACAACTCAGAATAACACAGAGGCAGCCAAATGTTAGGCGCAGTAGCCCTGGCACAACCACACCATATCTTTGGGTATATTTCCTTGGGAGGCCAGGCATACACATAAGATATACACGTAAGTAGAGACTGTCAGTCTCTTTACCACCAGGAAAGATTGTTGCCTGGTCTCATGGGGGCAGTGATTTCACTCTTTCCTAAGGTTTACAAACAACCATGGTTCTTAATATTTATAAATTGTACTGCTTGACCTACAAATAGAAAAACCAAACTCCTTTCAAATTTTATTCAAACGAAACTTGCAATGCTCTATGGCAATTAAATGCTTTAGCCCTTACATGAAACATTTCAAATGAGAGAAAAAAAGTCCCTTTATTCACTGAGTATGCTTTTTTTTTTTAATATATTTTATTGATTTTTTTACAGAGAGGAAGGGAGAAGGATAGAGAGTTAGAAACATTGATGAGAGAGAAACATCGATCAGCTGCCTCTTGCACATCACCTACCGGGGATGTGCCCGCATCCAAGGTACATGCCCTTGACCGGAGTCGAACCCGGAACCCTTGAGTCCGCAGGCCGACACTCTATCCACTGAGCCAAACCGGTCAGGGCTATTCACTGAGTATGCTTTTATATAATATCCTTTTATGCATTTACTTTTCACAAATGACTCTAGCTCCTCAAGTATTTATTGGCTTAAAAATTTCATCGAATTTCCCCAATGGATGTGTAGGTTGGGTCTGTCTCAGGGTACAGGGATCTCTTTACATTCTGACCAATGAGAAATGGCTTCATCCACAAATAGAAAAAAAGAAAAGAAAAAAAAGGTTGTGTTGTTGCCACCTACTTCCCATGTTTACAGAGCTAACAGAGCACGAATGGGTAAGCTTGGAGTTCACATCCAAAATGGCAGCATTCTTCAAACTCAACTGTTGTCTTTTCCCACAACTGTCCCCGTTGTGGAGGCAGTGCCTGCCCAGCACTGCAGGCACTCATGGCCCGTACATAAGGGGTCTGCAGCTGCTAGGGAGAGCGTGGTATGAGGGGTGGGCAATATCCAGCTCCCTTTGTCTTTTAGAGGGTGCTGAGTTAATGGCAGGACCCCAAGTCAGGGCTCATCATCCAGTGTCTATTCCCTTGTGCAGTGTCATTGATATGAATATGGAGGAACTCGGACCTAGATAACCTAAAACACAAAAAATGTGCCAAACATAAACAACTGATTTTGAAAAAACATGCCATCTTTGCATTCATTTTATCCAAATACTTTCAATCCCTTTTTATTTTGCAATATATAAAAAATATCAGCCCTGACAGGTTTGGCTCAGTGGATAGAGTGTCAGCCTGCAGACTCGGGGGTCCCAGGTTCGGTTCCAGCCAAGGGCATGTGCCTTCGTTGCGGGCACGTCTCCAGTGGGAAGTGTGCAGGTGGCAGCTGACAGATGTTTCTCATCGATGTTTCTCTCTATCCCTCTCCCTTCTTCTCTGTAAAAAATCAATAAAATACATTTTTTTAAAAATCAGCAAGAATGATCTAATGTATCTCTCACCCAGCTTCAACTATTATCAACTCAACACCAATCCTGATTCATCTATACCAGGGGTGGGGAACCTTTTTTCCGCCAAGGGCCATTTGGATATTTATAACATTCTCCAGTCTTACAAAATGATCAGCTTAGAAGTTAGCCTGCTATATTTGGTCAAACATTTAATTATTTCACCCCTACTGCCTTGGCAGGGCCAGAACAAATGATTTCGCTGGCTTTGTACGACCCACGGGTCAGTGATCCCCACCCCTGACCTAAATCCTCACTCATTCCTCTTTGTTAAATCTAATCCCAGCTTTCATATAATTTCACCTGTAAATATTTCAGTTCCATGGTGAAAAGATTCAGTGTGGATCTTTTGCCTCACATTAACCCTGTCCCACCTGAAATACAATAATCCTGATGCCTTTGCTGATCATGACAAGGTACAATGTAGGGATTTGTAGTCGGTGTTGGGTTCAAATGAGGGCTCAGCCACTTATGAACTGAGACCTTCCCTAATGCCACAAGCCTCCAATTCCTTGTGTGAAAATGGGAAAACAGTACTTCTTTGCAGGGTTCCTCTGGGAAAGAGAATATGTGGAAAGCATGTAGTGGTTGGGAGAGGCCTGTCTACGCTTCAGAAACAGATCTATCTATAAAATGTCCTCCGTCCGATGCCTAGATGTCAGTGGTGTAAAGACCCAAATCTGTATGGACTTTGAGTTCAATCTGAAAAGTGTGACTAAATGTTCTTGGCATCTATAATAATAAAGGGGTAATATGATAATTAGCCTGGATGTCTTCTGGGCATCATTCTGGACATCCTTTCTGATGAAGCTGGGGCTGGAGGGAAGCCAGCCGGGTCCCAGGTGCCTGCTGGCGGCTGGAGGAGGGAAGCCTGGGTCCTGGATGCCAGAGGGAAGCCAGTGCTGGCAGCTGGGGAAAGGAAAACCTACTCTTGCACGAATTTTCATGCATTGGGTCTCTAGTTTATACATGAAAGAATCCTGTTTTTGTGCTCATGTGGGCCTTGTTTAGAAAGATAAATACAATCCTCCCTAATATTCATTGGAATTGTGGGGACACCTTTAGAAAGAGAAGTGACTTGGCATTACGATAGGTCCGTTTTTCAAATAGTCAGTTGCTGCCTTATATCATATTGGCTCCTGAACCTCTCCTGAGGTGCAGACAAGTACATGCCACAGCTACCTACCAGTTCCGTCTTGCATATTCCAGACAACGCATACTCACATACCTCAAACTGAGATTTTTCTTTCTCTAGGAACCTATTTGACTTGTTTAGGTTAAAGGTACCAAGCATGAACATGGGTTTCATTCTAGAATAGGCTCTAACCCTCATAGGGAGGTGGTCCCTAATACCGATGGTTTCTGTCCATTTAATTTAACTTACTTCCATCCATTTCACATGCCCTTGTTGCACCTTTTATCATTCCTCTTGGTTAGACCGCTCCTTACCTATTCTTCCAGCAACCAGTGTTATCCACTTTGCCCTATTCTCTACATTCTTGCTAGAATCATCTGTAGATTGACACATGATCATATCAGTCCCTTGCCTGAAGCCCCCACTGGCTTTAACTGTCCAGAAGAAAAAGTCTCAAAGAGCTACTAGCTTGCTTGATCTCACTTCTGCTATTTGTCCCTCGTCCATCCCACCCCCCCCCCTTCCTTCAAAACAAACGTGTAACTGGTTTCACCTCCTCTGGCCTTTCTGGGTTGAGTTGGTCCTCTCCTCTTTGTGTCCCTCCCATATCTAGAACCTGGCATTGCAATTATTTACTTACATCTCTGTTTCCCTTACTAAACTCAGAACTTCTTGAGAGTAGGATTATTGTATTAATTCATCTCTGTTTCCTTAGTACCAAGCACAAAGGAGACTCTTCATAAATGTTCGTTGGCTGCATAAATTATGTTACTAGCATAACTTTATCACAGAGTAGCAATCCTCCAGCGGAAATAATCCTCACAGCAATGAAAATAAAAAGGGAAAAGGACTAAGTGATGAAGTGAGGTTTGGATTAAAATAAAGGGAAAATCACAATAGCCAAAAAATGAAAACTGAAGTGTGCATTAACTGATGAATAAACAAAATGTGGTACACACAATGGAATATTATTTGGATATCAAAAGGAATGAAGTTCAGATACATGCTACAACATGGGTAAGCCTTCAAAGCATTACACTAAGGGAATAAGCCAGCCATGGAAGGACAAACACTGCATGATTCCACCAAAACCTGAATACTGAAATTCAGAGACAGAAAGTAGAATAGAGATTAGCAGGGGCAGGAGGAGGGAAGATGGGGAGTTATTGCTTAACTAGAGGCCCGGTGCATGAAATTCGTGCATGGGGTGGGAGAGTCCCTCAGCCCTCTCCAATCTGGGACCCTTTGGGGGATATCCGACAGTCAGACATCCCTCTTGCAATCTGGGACTGCTGGCTCCTAATTGCTTACCTGCCTGCCTTCCTGATCACCCCTAACCCCATTGTCTGCCTGCCTGACCGCCCCTAACTGCCTCTGCCTTGGCCCCCGCCACTGTGGCTTTGTCCAGAAGGAGGACCGAACAACCGAAAGATGTCCAGTCTATCAGGTTTAATTAGCATATTACCCTTTTATTAGTATAGATGGGTAGAGTTTCTGTTTGGGATGATGATAAAGTTTTGGAAATGGGCAGTGATGCAACAACATAGTGAATGGGATAGGAGGTATTATTTGTTATAGCAGCTTAGCCTGACCTGACCAATACAGCTAGTACTTTATGATTTCTCAAAAAAAGAAGAAAAAAAAGCATACCAGTAGATGTCTAAAATAACAAACAGAAAATAACTTTAAGAAGTTAGTACACAAATTCACCCAGAAAACACATTCAACTTTGGAAATTCAGAAAATTGGATAGTTTGTGTAGAGTATCAAACTGTATCTTTGCACTGAAAAGAGTTTGCTAAGATGAAAGAAAACAATGTCACTGGGGGTACCTTTAAGTTTGGGGAAGTCTTTAAATTTTTCAAACACCCTTCACTTCCTTTGGCCCAGGCCTTCAGCACCTCTTAAGCACTGGCTGCCTCTCACCTGGTCCCCGTCTTCTCGTCTCCCTGTGAAAGCTCTCCTACACAGCACACCGCCTGACTCACAGTCCTCTGCAGCAAGTTCTGTTCTTGCTCAGAAACTTTCAACTACTTCTGAATAAGAGATAAATTCTTAATTCCTTAGACACAATGCTTCCCAGAGCCAGGCCTCAAACATGTCTTCTTTATTATATTACTTCTGCTAAGAAGATAGATCTAGCTACTGTTCAAGGAGGGAAAATGACCATTTGTTGTCCATCTTGAAATTCATGTCATTAAAAAACACAAGGGTATGCTGAAGCTAAAAGGTTGGACTCTTCCATTTTAGTAAAATATATTTTTATTGATTTCAGAGGAGAGGGAGAGAGAGATAGAAACATCAATGATGACAGAGAATCATTGACCGGCTGCCTCCTGCACGCCTTGCACTGGGGATCGAGCCTACAACCCGGGCATGTGCCCTGACTGGGAATCGAACCGTGACCTCCTGGTTTATAGGTTGATGCTCTACCACTGAGCCATGCCAGCCGGGCAGATTTTTCCATTTTATGAACAAGCACCCAAGGCCCAGGGAGTGTGAGTGAGTTGTCTAAAGTCACAAAGACAGGAGACCTCCAGGGAAGCTCCTGCCCACTCCAAACTTGAGTAATTTCTCCTACCTTTAGAAATTGAAGGCCACTTTCTGTTCTGATCCTAGGGTACTACTTACAAAATACATATGAGATTTTTTTCATTGGTATCCCAAGAGGGAAAGAAAAATGAATCACAACTCATTCACAGTTATTTATTTTACTTTTCTGGGTTTCTGTATAGGAAAATGATAATATACTATTTTAGTTTATCTCTTTTTTTGTAGCACCTAGCAGAGTATTAGTTTCACAGTAGGGGCTAAGTATTTAACAAATGTCATTTATTTAACAAGTGACAAAAATGCCAGTTATAGTTCTTCATAAAATAACATTTGTCTTCAAATTTTCTCTAAGATTTTTTTGAGTCTGCTCTCCTATTAATTAGACCATTGATTGGTAAGAAATGATTTAAATATGTGCTTATTTGTTGTAAATTTTCTGAAAGTTTTATTTAAAAGAAGTTAACTTTCACACACACACATATATATTTCATTTTATTATATTCCATTAGTTTATTCAAAGAAGGTTAAATGTGTTATCAAATGCTTACTTGAGTTAAAAGGATCATGACTTACTATTATATATTAACTTACAAGAAACTTTATTCTCACTTTTATTCTGACTATTTTTTAAAGTACACTTAAAACAACGAAAAATAATACAGTTGACCCTTGAACAACATGGATTTGAACTGAGCAGGTCCACTTTCCCTGGGATTTTTTTCAATTGACCCACCCGGTCCAAAACCCAGTTGTTCAAGGGTCAACTCTGTGGTTGGGAACTGGCACACGTGGAGGGGCTGACTGTGGTTATAAGAGAAGGTCAGTGCCCCCAACGTCTTGCTTGTCGACTGTATATAATTTGTTTGAATACAGATTTGAACCTTCAAAAGTATTTGTTTTTTAGTAATCTACTCACACAGGTTATTTAAAAAGGATCTTTCATGTTCTACCATGTTCTGAATCAAATTACAAAAGCACTAGTGTAAAAGAAGGAGCAAAAAATACACTTTTTAGAGTTTCTGATTTAATTTATGAAGTACTCAGAAAATGGGAGACTTGTTATACATTTTACACATCTCATCTCATTTAATTTTCCAAAGTCAAGAACTAATATTAGGATTCTCTTTTAAAAAATAAATGCAAAAGTTGGGGATCAGAGAGGTTTAGCAATTTGCTCAAGGTCACGCAGCCAATGAGTGATAGAACTGGAGGTTTATATGTAGGTCTGACTTAATCTTAACCATGTTGTTATGAAAACACCTGGATAGTTTTTTTGCCCAAGATTTTCAAAACTGACAGAAAGATTAGAGAAGGGAAGGGAAATTTTCAAAAGAAGGGAGAATGGAAACTCTTAAAAGTGGAGATTAAAATAATCTGGATGGTAAGAACAAATGTAACTCTTTTCCAAGGATGCCTCTGACAAAACTTTGCAAAAAAAAAAAAAGAATTCCCAACTGCTCTTGGAAAATTTGCGTCCTCTTAATAGACACTGGCAAGTTTGAAAATTCCTTTCCTGACTTTTGGAGAGTTGGGTGCACTGAACCAACACATTTACACACAGCTGGTATCTGGTGACTTCACTGCTTGGTTGGAATTTCAAAGAACATTAATGTAGCTATTTAAAAACATACTTCCAACTTTTTTTAAAAAACAATGTAACTTTTTTTTTTACAACTGTTTTAGGAAAATGCCTAGAATTAGAAATGTCCAAATAACTGTTTTCAAAGATATTATTTTATTCTATTCGCGGTGTTCTCAACGGCACCACTCCCAGAAACAACCACACACATCAAAACAACATCAGTCGCAACCCAGGGGCACTCCTCCCACAACTTGGAGGAGACCGAACTGTCTCCCTTGGAGACCGGGAGGGAGAGCAGCGAGGGATGGAGGTGTGATGTGCGGGAGGACGTGGGAACCGGCAGGGAACCTCGGTCCTCAGGTGGTGCAATTAGCAGGTCTACGGTATGGCCACCATCCGGCCCTATTCCTTTTCCCTCTGCAATTAAAAAACACATCCCCACAGGCATCCTTTCCCTTTCATATGGCTTTCACTTATTTCCAGACATTTCCTTTTTTTCTTTTCTCTCCTGGAAGACGGAGGTATCCAAATTCGCACCGGGAAGGCAAGGCGGGATTGGGCGCCGGGCACCGGAAACAGCAGAATTAGCAGAACCTGGCCTCCACGGGAGGCGGGGATGCCGGGACTGGGGGGGTAGGGGGGAAACCCCGCCCGCAGGTGGGCGCACCCGGCGCGGCCCGTCGCGCTCTTACCTCGCAGCCCGCGAACCAGCCTCTCCGCCCAGGCCACGCGCGGCGGCTGCCCGTCCACGGGGAGGTGGCGATGCAGCGGGTCCGCGCCGCCCGCCGCGCTGGGGTTCGGGGGGCTCCGGTCCTCTCGCCGGCGCCGCCTCCCGCTCGGGTGGCCCCCGCCGTGGTAGCCCCCGAGTCCCCGGCCCCGGGCGCCCCCGGAGCTCACGGCCGAGGAGGCGGCCGACCTCCGGCTGCCCGGGCGCCACTCCACGTCCATCTCCACCACCATGCCCCCTTCTTCCCCTTCCACCTCCTCGTCCTCCTCGTCCTCCTCGGCCTCGAAGCCCGGGTTGTCGCGGCTCCACGCCTGGCGCGAGCACGACGAGAGCGGAGGGGACGGCGAGGCCGAGGCCCCGGCCGGGGGGTCCCGCGCGGCCGCCTGCCGGATGCGCTCCATCTCCATCTCCAGGCCCCGCTGCTCGCGGAGGCCGCCGGGGGCCGAGCCGCCCGCCCCCAGCCGGCCCGGGCCCGGCGCTCGGGGCGCGGGCGGCTGCTTGGCGTCCCCGGGCGGCTGCGGCTGCACGCGGCTCGAGTTCACCATGGCGGTCACTGGCGCGGAGCGCGCCTCGGCCCCGAGCGGCGCTCGGCGCTGCCCGCCGCAGGAGCCATGTTCTTCCTTCCCGGGGCCGGCCGCCTGCTGCTCCCCGCCCCCGACCTCCCCGCGGGCCCGCGTCCCTCGCCCGCCCCCTCCAGCCGCCTCCCCCTCGCCTCGCCTCGCCTCTCCCGGCGGCCGGGGCGCGCGGCGGGGGGAGGCGCGCGGGGCGAGCGGCGCCCGGGCCCGCGTTCCGAGCGCAGCCGGCGTCCAGCGCGCGCGCCCACATTCCTTTCGGGTGAAAGGCTCGGGCGGGGCGGCCGCGGGGAGAGAGGCCGTGGGAGCTGCCCCTGCCCGCGCGACCCCGAGAGGGTGCTTGGGTGCTCGGTCCCCGTTAACTCCCAGCCTCTTCGGTCTCCATTTACCAAACTGCGGGGGGAGAGGGGAGAGGGAGGAGGAAGGAGCGAGGGAGAGAGGGAGAGGGGGACAATGATGGTGTGGACCAGGGAAAGCCAGCCTGAGCTGGTCTGCGGCGTGGGCACAGAAAGCTTTGCTTCCTTTGAAAACTATCAGTAAACGACTCATGTTGACTCTCTTGGCTTTTGACGACCCTCCTCTCCCGTCTTCTGTTTCTTTTTCGATTGTTTCTTCAATCTCTGTTGGCTCCTCTCTCCATCCTCAGAAGGATCTCGTGGATTGGGCCTCCAGACGCTCAGGTCCATGGTGTCCCCGGCGTAACTCAGCCCCCACACCCCTGCAGGGGCCAGCGCCGGACTGAGTCACAGACTCTTACAGCAGGCCCCGGGTCCAGAACCTGATTCTCATTCCACGAAGCACGTTCAGCTCTAGTCTCTGCAACTGTCTGAAACGTAACCTATTCCAAACTAGTTATCTTTCCCCTCCTCGATGCAGCCTGCTCACCTCCTGTATCCCCAGCGGGGAGCTGAGGCGTTGATGTCGTCCCCACTTTCCAAGCTTCAGCCACTGCAGGATAGCCTTACCTCTCCTCAGCCCACACCTCATCTTCCCCAATCTTGTTGCTTTTGCCCCACAGATGTCTCTCTGGTAGGGCTTCTGTTTTCTCATTCCCGTGACTAATGGTTTAATCCAGGGCCCTTACCTCATGTCTTGTTCTGTTCCACAGTGAACAATGGATCTGTATGTCCATTCCACCCCCATCCTCTCGTTCAGGGGCTCCACTGTTTCCAAATTATATTACGGAACTAACCCTGCTCATGGCACACTGATGTGAAGACACTTCTAGGGCTTCTGACAGCTTAAAGGCTAAAAGCCCTACAGACTGCGGGGTCAACGGGTTCTGAGCTGACACTTGGCCAGCAGAGTGCCAGGCCTGAAAAGAGAGCATAGAATCTGAGCCCAAGGGTTCTGCTGGAAAATAGATCTAGTGGGGGTGATTTAAAAACAGGGTCACAAGGTTATCGGCATCATTAGCCGCACTTGTTAAAAATATAGATTCTGGGTCCCCACTCTACCCTTACTGATTCAGTGTCTCCAGGATTTCAGGCTGAAATTCTGAATCATCTCAGAGGATTCTGGGGCACCTTGAGTTTCAGAAGCACCAAGATGTTTCAAAGGGATGGGTTTTCATGAAACATTTACCCCATGTTTCTAGTGTTTCATTAGAAACTTCAGTGGTCCTTGATTCAGACGTACTCTTCAACTTGTGCCTACAAGTGCTATTCAGAGCCTGCTCTGCCACGTCCTAGCTGTGTGACCTTGGGCAACTTGTTTTTCTTCCTGAGTCTATAAAAATGGAAATAGAGCATTCAGATCATAGGATTGTTGGGAGGAATAAGTGAATTAATTCAGGCAAGGCATGTGGAATACTGTCTGGTACATGGTAAATACTCAAGTGTCAGCTATTATTAATTCTTATCTCTTAATAATGATAAAATTGAGCATTTGGAAATCTTTATCTCAACCAAACTATGATCTTGAGGACAGAGGCTCCATGCCCAGCATAAAAGATTCCATGACACGTATTTCTTCTTTTTTAAAAAAACAACATGTTTTTATTGATTTTAGAAAGAGAGGAAGGGAGAGAGAGAGAGGGAGAAGTGTCAATGATGAGAGAGAATTATTGATCAGCTGCCTCCTGCACACCCCCTACTGGGAACTGAGCCCACAACCCAGGCATGTGCCCTGACTAGGAATCCAACTGTGATCTGCCGGTTCATAGGTTGACGCTCAACCACTGAGCCACACCAGCTGGACCATTAACACATACTTCTTGAGAAACTACTGTGCACCAGGGCATAGTAGGAGAGAGTGCTATGAATGAAACAGGTGAAAAGCCCTGAGGATTTGTCAAGGAAATGAACGAATCTGATCAGGTGCCACTATTTTCAGTCACACAGCTAAACCTTTGACAAAGGACCGGGTTTCCTAATTCTTCGTGTAGATTCTTTTTAACTTTTACATACCAGCTCCGTACCTCTGAGCTCCAAAGGCCCTGGGAAGAGCTTAAGCCCACGTGAAGCTGTTACAAAGTGACTCTCAAAATGCTGTTTTCAGTTTTGGGATATTTGTTCCCAAAGACTTTTTGATTTGCCATAGTTCAAGGTTTAAAAGACAGCAGCTTACTGCTTAGTGTGTTCCTTGTTTATTCTGTTTTTTTTACTAGCAGGTCTATAGCCCAAAGACCTACGGAAGAGAATACTGAATGAGAAAACAATAATATCAAGGAATAATAGAATAAAGCAGATTAACTTAATTACGATCAGTTTTTGGGTTCAAATTCTTCACTTTCACTGTGCATAGTAAATAGCATCATTAATTTAGTTAGAATATACTAAACAAAACAAAATACTATTTGGACAGATCTTTTGAGGAGCTATAATCTCATTGGAGATAACATGCTTAGTCTAAATAACAATAGACAGCAGAATATAATTTAGTGTCAGGTCAGCAGTGAAGGTTTTCAACATGAGGGGGTTGAGAAGAGAGACTGGTGTCAGAGGAGAAGGTAGGCAGGGTCAGATCAAGGTAGGCCCCAGAGATATGTTGAAAAGTACAGACTTTATTTTGTAATCTAATCTAATAAAAGAGTAATATGCATCACTTCTCGGCCTTTTGGCTAAGATCAAGTGTGAAGAGTCATATGCAAATTATGCATCACTCTGTTACTTCCACCAGCCATGCCCATCAACCAATCAGAAGCAAGTATGCAAATTAACTCAACTAAGATGGCAGCAGCCACAGAGCTGGAGTTGCCCCAGGCAATGAAGGGCCCTGAGCTCTACTCAAGACTACAAAGTTTCAATTATAGAAGATAAACAAACCCCAGATACCTGCCTGGCTGGGACCTTGGGTTGCCAGGGGCAACCCAGGCTTCCAGCAGAGAACAAGGCAACAAAGTTTCAATTGTAGAAGTTAAATAAATCCCAGATACCTGCTTCCAGCCAGGCACCCCAGTAGGGACCTGAACCCTGAAGGGGCTGTGGGCAGCCTGAAATGGCCATCAGCCCCTTACCCAGGCTGGCCAGGCACACCAGCAGGTGGACATCCCCCAAGGGGTCCCAGACTGCGAGAGGGCACAGGCTGGGCTGGGGGACCCCCCTGAGTGCACAAATTTTTGTGCACTGAGCCTCTAGTTAATAATAATGCTTTTTAATAGTGTCAATTATTTAAAACAAAACCTGAATGATTCTCCCTAAGATTATACCCTTCTCCTGAAAAGAATTCAGATTGATTGAAAATGTATCCACACATACATAATTCAGAATTAGTTGTGTGCCTACCCACAAGTTTAATCACAAATCATTGCAAGACATGTGATTTAAACAAATTCACAGCAATACTTGGGTAGTATAGTTTGGTTGATGTGTTCTAAACTTTCCATTTCAGGAGTTTCACTACTAATTTCAATCTTAGTCTTTATAAACCCTTCACCAGCCATCCAATATGTTTCTAGTGCAAATACCTCTCAATATTTTTCTGGCTTTAGTTTTCTTTTATACTTTTACCTTGACATGTTTTTTTTGTTTGTTTGTTTTTGTTTTTTGTTTTTCCCTTCAGAGCACCTAGCTTTTGCTGAAGCAAGCCTTGAGGCTGTAAATTTCTTTCCATATTCACAGAATTCCTTTAATATTCATCTTAAAATTCTATTTCTGCTCTAGCTGGTTTGACTCAGTGAATAAGAGTGTTGACCTGTATACTGAAGGGTCCCAAGTTTGATTCCGGTCAAGGGAATGTACCTGGGTTGTGGGCTCCCTCAACCAGTAGGGGCATGCAGGAGGCCACCGATCAATGATTCTCTCTCATCATTGGTATTTCTATCTCTCTCCTTCTCCTTTCCCTTTTGAAATAAGTAAAAATACATTTTTAAAAAACCTCTGTTTTCCCTTATTAGATATAATATGTACAAACTCATATTTTTCTTCATCTGGTTGCCACATCATATTGCCATATTAGAGATTTTAACAATCTTTAGGGCCTGAAGTACCATGTGGGACAGATAATAGCATGGGTGCTATTTGGCTTTATTTTATCTGTGTACTAGGTTCTTCTGTGGACATGTTATACCAACTCTATCTTTCAGTCTCAGTGCCACTGTGGACACTCAGAAAAGCTATTTTAAAAGGCAATTTTAAAAAACAGTCTAGTCTAACTTAATAGTTAGTATTCTCCACAGGCTGACTTCTGTATTATCGCAATAGCCTGTTTGTTTCCTGTTTTGCTTTTATTTTCCCATTTAAACCAGTAAAGTAGACATAAGCTGAAGAACCAGTTGATCCTGCAGATTCCACCTTCAAAAGGAGTTTCCAGCATGTGTGATCTTGCTTAGTAATCCACCCAAACAAACATGTTTCCCCGAGTCCTTATTTATTCAAAGACATTCTATATAATAAAAGGGTAATATGCAAATTGACCCTAACAGCAGAACCACTGAGAATGACTGGTCACTGTGACACACACTGACCACCAGGGGGCAGACGTTCAATGCAGGAGATGCCCCCTGGTGGTCATTGTGCTCCCACAGGGGAAGCTCTGCTCAGCCACAAGCCAGACTGACAGCTGCCATTACAGCAGTGGTGGTGGGAGACTCTCCCGCCTCCTCAGCAGCCCTAAGGCTGTCTAACTGCAGCTTAGGCCTTCTCCCTGCTGGCAAGTGGACATCCCCCAAGGGGTCCCAGACTGTGAGGGAGCACAGGCTGGGCTGAGGGACCCCCTGAGTGCACAAAATTTTTGTGCACCATGCCTTTAGTTGTAAAATAAAATGTTACTGCTTGACATCTGAAATTATTGAAGAAAATTTATGTTTTGGGCTTTATAAGAACTACTAATCATAGACAATCTTTTACTTTATTTCTTACTTTTCTGCTGTATTCACATGAGGCTAAGATTTGTGCTGTTCTTCATGTCTGGAGTTTGGTTTGGATATGTCCCTACTTCTGTAAGGGTTATTGTGCCACCACGGTCAGCTGGCACTGTGATTTGATGACCTAATCTCTCTATCTGTTTCCTTCTCTAAATAATGAGGTTAAATATTGACCTCGCAAATTTTCATGTAATTTTTGTTGAAGAGATAATTAAGGAATATTAATACATTCACTAAGCACTTACAAAATGTCCAATAGATGCCAGACACCATGTTAGATTCTAGGGGGAGCAAAGATAAAACATGATTCCTGCCTTCAAGAGAATCAAGGCTTATAAGTCCAGGATGCCTGGGAACATCTTGATAGCATTCCAAAGCCCTCTTCTACACCTTGAAAAGCTGTATGAATCTTTCCAGATTTAGGCATCATCTTCTTCTGGGAACTTCCTTAGCCACAATCCTACTCTCCAGATTGAATTTACTCGCCCCTCTATCCTGTGAACCTTTACCACAGTATTTACCACCTCCCATTGACAATATCTGTTAACACTGTTGTTTTTTTGAGTAGAATGTAATATCCTAGAGAGTAGAGACCATGGCTTATTGGGTTTGTTGTTTAGCAGCTCATCCACCATATTTTCCAGGGGAACCACCCTCTCCCTTTCGGACTCCATTCTGGTATGCCTCCGACACGGCCGACACAATACTAGGTGAGCACGGAACTGGCCAACCGGAGCATCATGTCTGGTTGGCCTTTGTGAACGGTACTTAGGAACAGACATAAAATCTGGTTTTGTTCAATGGAAATCAGGACAGTACTTTTTTTCTGAATTGTTGGAACAGGAAAGCTTTTCTTCCCACTAAGTTTGGAGTTGTAAGGATGTAAGTCTAGACAAACTGGCAACCAAAACTTTGATGCTCAGGGGAAAAGTGGAGCCAACAATACATATACGAAAAGTAGGGAAAATGTGAAGACTAGAAATACACTAAAATTGAACTAATGGTAATGCGTAGGTGACCATGCTATATAAGAACATTTTTATCATTTGTCATATCCTAGTTTTGGTAGATGCAGATATGATATTTATTATCTATATCTTTATCCAAGTTTAAAATTTTTTTTGAATAATGTAGGGCCAAGAACAGAGCTCTTTGGAATACTGTGTGAGGCTTTTTCTCTACCAACTCAAATTTATTCAATAATACTACTTGGGTATAGTTGTTCAAAAACTTTGACTACAACTGTATTTTGACTAGCCCATATTTTCCAAAAGGATATAAATATTTTTTTCAATGCCATTTGATGCCAATATGAATAAACTTACAGCATCCTCAGATCTACCAAACTACACAATGCCTGTTCAATATCCATCTAGCCAATTTTCAATCTGATTATGGTGCAAAAGAAGTTGTTCATGCCTGTAAGAAGCTTGTAATTAGCTTGCAAAGATAAATTACACACAGATAAAGCAACTATCCAATAAGCACTGTATGGCATCTGGGAAGGTTTCCTTCCTTCCTCCCTCCCTCCCTCCCTCCTTCCCTCCCTTCTTCCTTCCTTCCTTCCTTCCTTCCTTCCTTCCTTCCTTCCTTCCTTCCTTCCTTCCTTCCTTCCTCTTTCTTTTTTCTTCTCAATATCTCCCCATTCAAAATACAGAGCAGGCAAAGAGCCTGAACTGCAATGTGTGCAGGGTGGGTTCACGCTGCCTCCTATTCTGGTCAGTCAGTGTAAGAACACAGCCTGTGGTAAGCACCAGGAGGCCTGGGAAGGTTTTGTTGTTTAAATAAGAGTCTAGAGTCATGTCTGGAGATTCTGATTCATTGTGTATTAAGTGGAGACTAGGAGATGGAGAAAGACCAGGTTCTGATGACATCACTAAGTGAAGTTAGAGCTACCCCTGGACTTCATTAGCCAAAGAATTTACTTTTTGATGAATTTATTTTAGGTTAGGGTTTCAGTCACTTGTAGTGGAAATAGGTTTGAGGAGATGTGGATCGTGTAGACTGTAGGACTTGTGTTAGTAATACGCTATCCATCAGAAGGTATATGAACACAAGATTGGACCAAGTAGACTAAGGCATACAGGGTGGCTAGCTTAGCCTCCCACTCTGAAAGAGTTAGAGATTAGAGACTTTGGAGGATGCTGAACCCTACTTTTTCTTTTTAATATTATGAAATTTAAACTTTGAAAACTTTGGTGCAAATAATATTCCAAAAGGTCTTTTAAAAATACCTTTTTAGTAGAAGGGATTGAGAAGTACAGCTTGGTAGTTACAAAACAGTCAGGGGATGTAAAGTACAGCATAGGGAATATAATCAATAATATTGTAATAACTATGTATGATGCCATTGGGTACTTGAAGTATTGGGGGAAAAACTTCATAAAGTACATCATTGTCTAACCACTATGCTATACATCTGAAATCAATACAGAGTAATAATATTGATTGTAAATTGTCATTGAAAAAATACAAAAATGTTTTGTTTTCCTTGAGTATTTATTAAATAGTAGAAGTTTGCAATTTTGATACAGTCCAATTTGTGAACTTTTTATTTTGTGGATTGTACTTTTGATGTAATATTTTAAAACCTTTGCTTCACCCAGTGCCATGAATGTTTTCTCCTATATTTGCTTCTAGAAGTTTTGTAATTTCAGGTTTCATATTTGGCATATAATCCATTTTGAGGTAATTTAGTTTTTGGTGTGAAATATGAAGTTTGTTCCCTTTCTTCCTTCCTTCCTCCCTCCCTTCCTTCCTCCTTTCCTTCCTTCCTTCCTTCCTTCCTTCCTTCCTTCCTTCCTTCCTTCCTTCCTTCCTTCCTTCCTCCCTTCCTTCCTTCCTTCCTTCCTTCCTTCCTTCCTTCCTTCCTTCCTTCCTTCCTTCCTTCCTTCCTTCCTTCCCTCCCTCCCTCCCTCCTTCCCTTCCTTCCTTCCCTACTTTCTTTCTGAGTATGGATATCCAACTGTTCCAGCACCATTAGCTGACAAAACTATCCTTTCCCTATTAAATCACCCTTGCACCATTGTTGAAGCTCATTTAACCATATATGTCTGAGTTTACTTTTGAATGCTCTGCTATGTTTCTTTGATTTCTATGTTTAATGTTTTCCAAATACCACTCTGCTTCGGTTATAGTACCTTTTGTCACATTCTTTCTCATTGGCCATGTAAGATATTTTAAATTTATAAAATGGTTTAATTTTATTTAATGACTCTTTCTGGTCATTTTCTTACTTTGGTCTGACCCATAAAGGACTATGCGTGAGTTTATGAGAACAATAGTAAGGTACACTGGATTTCTGTCTGAATGATATTTAGAAATTATTTATAAATGTAAATTTTATTATCAGTTGTCACTTTCTAAAATGAAGCAAACATGACATATGATTCATCTTTGGCTGTTCTGAAAGATAAGAATATTAGCAAATGTATACACTCTACAAACAATTTTTAAAATTAATAACTTTTACATTGTTAAAGTCTGTGAACACATTTTTCTTAAATAATAAACATAATATTTTATGTTATATATTTAAATATATTCAATACTAATTACCAGCATTTTTAAAACATGTATTCCCCTCCCTTGAGTTCTTTCTTTTGATTCAATCCTTTTGGGATATATATATATATATATATATATATATATATATATATATATATATTTTATTAAATATTTTTGGGGGCTTTTTAGAAAACTCATTAATGCCTTATGATTCCCAGAATCTGAACAAAATTGAGAATGTCTTCTTTTGCCATAAACATAAAACAAGTGGGCTAGGCATTTGGTTTAGTCTTTTTTGGCATATTCCTTTGTCTTTTTTGCTCTTGGTTTTAGGGTTCTGGAAAAGTTCCTTCACCTTCCTTCCTCTGTCATTAAATGTTGCTATGGAGAAATAAGAGGCCAGATTAAACACACTTTTTTTTTTTCTCTCAGCCTTAGTAGATGGCTTGATTTTTCTGCCCCCAAATTACCTGGCCAAGGATGGTGATTTTTGTATTTTATTTTTGACTAGAGGCCCAGTGCACAAATTCATGCATGGGTGGGGTCTGGCTGGCCTGGCCCCAATCGGGGCGGATCAGGGCATGGTCTATTAGAAGGAAGAGATGGTGCAAGTTAGGCCGGCCAGCCTGCCCTGATCAGGGCCTGATCAGGGCCAGGTTGGCTGGGGAAAGGGGCCTTGGGCGATTGGCCATTGGGCCCCAACCATGATTGGGGGGGGGCGATAATTGGAGGTGTGGCTGGCTGTGGGGAGGGGCTGTGGACTCTAGGCTGGCTGGCCCCACCCTCAAATAGGGTGTGGGGGCCAATTGGGGAGCCAGTGGCCTGGGGAAGGGGCCATGGGTGGTTGACCAGCTGGCCCTGCCCCTGATCAGAGTGGGGGAGGCCAATTGGGAGGGGAGTTGGTTGGGGGGAGGGGCTTCAGGCTGAACGGGGTGGTGGGGGCCATTGGGGGCAGGGCCAGCCAGGGAAAGGGGCTTTAGGTAGTTGGCCAGCCAGCTCTGTCCCTGATCAGGGTAGGGAGGCTGATCTGGGGTGGGGCCAGCCAAGAGGAGGGCCTGTAGGAAGTTGGCTGGCCAGCCCCACCCCCTATTGGGGGGGTGACCAGGGGCGCGGCTTAGGGCTGATCAGGGTGGTAGGGACCCATCTAGGGCTCAGCTGGCTGGGGGAAGGAGCTGTGGGCCTATCTTGATAGGACTGGCCGATTAGGGGCGGGGGTTTGGCCGGCTACCTGCCCTCAACTGGAGTGGGAGAGGCCAATCAGGGTTGGTGCTGGCTAGGGGGAGGGGCAGTAAGAGGCTGGTTGTAGTGGGCATCATAGTGACTGGTTGTTCTGGTCCTTACGGCATTCCGGTTGCTGGCTATTTATATATATAGCTTATCCTGCTGCAGGAAATAATTTTGTGCTGATCATTCTGCATACTTATTTTTCTGGGAAATATATAGGCTTAATCAGAAAATTTGATTTTTTACTCATTTTAGGAAAGTGTTTGAAAAATCATTTAGAAATGCTCTGTTTTATTTGTTTTGGTCTTTTAATTAGTAATACCGATTATGCATATGCTGAAGATAATGTGTTTGGTTTCTGTATTATCTCTTTTTTAATGATTTTTTCTTTTTGTCTTTTTCTATTTCTGTTTTCAATAGGAGATTTTATAAATTATGCCCTCCGTGTTACTGGATCTTTTGTGTTTTTATAGTCCCAAATGTGGCTTTTTATTTCTCTAATTATATATTTTAAATCCTTATTTACTCCTGTGAATTCTAGTAACTCTATTTTCATTTCTCCATGGTCATATAGTATTTTAGTTGATCTTTTTCAATCTTCTTTTAAGTTAAAATTACTTTTAAATTATTTTTTTAATACAATTTTATTGATTTCAGAGAGGAAGAGGGAGAGAGAGAGGCAGAAACATCAATGATGAGAGAGAATCATTGATTGGCTGCCTCCTGCATGCCCTGCACCGAGGGGAATCCAACTGTGACCTTCGTTCCCAGTGTAACACTCAACTACTGAGCCATGATGATTGGGTTTATGTTAAAATTACTTTAAAAGAATATCCATTCTTGGCCCTGATGGAGCAACACGGACAGAATTACCCATTTGCTTTAAACAAACTCAAATATCAATGCAAGTTTACGAAGAACTGGAGGCCCTGCTGCAAGAATTTATGCACCAGTGGGTCCCTCTGCCAGGCCCATGGGATGAGGCCAAAATTGTCTCTCCAACACCCCCTGAAGGGTCCCGGATTGTGAGAGGGTGCAGACCAGGCTGAGGGACCCCACTGGTGCACAATCAATAGATTGTCTACCCCCCAATGGTCAGTGCACATCATAGTGAGCAGTTGAGTGGCCTTAGCATATCATTAGCATATTACGCTTTGATTGGTTGAATAGATGACCAGACACTTAGCATATTAGGCTTTTCTTATATAGAATGGTTTTCAAACATTGGTAGTGGCAAATAATGATTCTTTTTAAAAACTTATTTTCATAAACACATGTTTGCCTTCTCCCCCCCCCCCCCCCTCTCCTTTTGCCCTCCTTCTCTCTGGCCATCACCATACTGTTGCTTGTGTCTATGGGTCATGGATATATATTCTTTGGCTAATCCCTTCACTTTCTTCATCCAGTCTTCCCAGCCCCCTCCCCTCTAACAGCTGTCAGTCTGTTCCCTGTATCCATGCCTCTGTTTCTATTTTGTTCATCAGTTTATTTTTGTTCCTTAGATTCCACATATGAGTGAGATCATATGGTATTTATCTTTCACCCACTGGCTTATTGCACTAGCATGACACTCTCCAAGTCCATCCATGCTGTAACAAAAGGTAAGAGTTCTTGTTTATGGCCACGTAGTATTCCATTGTGTCAAGGTACCACAGCTTTTTGTCTGCAGACTAGAGGCCCAGCGTGCAGGAAATCATGTGCAGTTAGGGTCCCTAGGCCTAGCCCGCCTCTGTCGCATGGCCTCTGCCACCCTGTGATGCTACGTGAAGCTCCACACTCCAGAATGCTCCAAAAACACTTCAACTGCTCTGTGACGCTTCCCCTGCCCCTCAACTGCTCCATGAAGCTTGCTGCTGCCCCTTGAAGCTTGCCTCTGGACGCTTTGTGAAACTTCCCTTCCCCTAGCCCTGCCACTGCTCTGTGAATCTCTCCCACCCCACAATTGCTTTGCAAAACTCGCTGCCGCCCTAGTGACTGTCCCGCTAAGCTCATGGCCACCCTGCAAAGCAGCCTGCCAGTGCCGCTCAACAGTCCCCAGTCCCACCCCACCACCAGCCCCCCCTCATGGTGAGCAGCTCAGGTGCTGGGGGGGAGAGTGGACTGAGAGGTGCTGTATGCACTTCATGGTGACCGGTTGTCCATTGGGTTGTGACGGGCACCTAGCTCTTTATATACATTAGGATGGGCCTGTGGGCTCTTTCCAGATCTTGGCTATTGTAAATAACACTGGAATGTATATATTCTTTTGAATTGGTGTTTAGGGATTCTTAAGATGTATTCTCAGAAGTGGGATTGCTGGGTCAAAAGGCATTTCTTGAAAGAAGATAAGCAAACTAGATGAACCTTATGGTTTCCCCAAGTAATTCCCTAGAAACGGGCTCCTCAGCAGTAGTGAAGTCCCCCTCAGTTGAGAAGATAGAGTAAGTTGAGGATTTGGGGAAACTAAGATGGATAGAACTTGGAGTAGCAGAGAGGAGAGAACTAACTGCACAGAAAAAGAATTCCAGAGATCTCCACCAAGCTGCTCTGGAGGCTTTAGAGCCTGCATTTGAGGAACCTGCCTTAGGCAGAGGGAATGACCACCAGACAGAAACAAGTGGGAATATTCCCAATGCTCTCTCGGAGTGGGGAATTTTTCAAGTTCTCAACATCGAAAATAAAGAAACCTTGTTGTATATGGGGCATTGGATAGAATACTCAGAAGGCTAATGCTTTAGTAGTCAGACCAAATTAGCCTAGTATAAAAGTTGGTCTGGTCTGTATAAGTGCTATGGCGGTGGCTGTGGCGGCCACTAAATGAGAGACGCCAAGGGGTCAGGTCCCCAAGCGTTAGCTTAGGTGGTGGTGGCGGTGGAGCATGAGGCTGGCGGGTCTTCCCATCCTCCGCGGCTATGGCCATGGCTGCACAGGTTAACTCTTGTGCAAATCTTTTTGAAGATGACCATCAGAATTTGAGAAACTTTTTGATCCGTGCACGCATAGTATTCCACCCAGATAATTATGTGTATATAAGTGCTGTAGAATCATACATACAATGTTTATTGTAATGTTATTGCGGAATGTTTTACTGTAGACTCTAGAATTATGAAGAAACTTATCCAAACTATTATTTTAATAAAAAAAAAACACTCTAACTCACTCTTTGTAAGCATAAAGTTTATCATCTAGCTTCAAAGATTTGGAAAATAACTGGTCTTATTAGCTTATAGATCAAATATATGGGCAGTAAATGGTTTTTTGAATAAATAATTTCATTGTAATTAAAAAAAATAAGAAAGTAGCCCAGCTGACATGGTTCAGTGGTTGAGTGTTCATTTATGAGCCAGGAGGTCATGGTTCAATTCCCCGCCAGGGTACATGTTTGGGCTGCAGGCTCAGTCCCAGTAGGGGGTGTGCAGGAGGCAGCCCATCAATAATTCTCTCTCATCATTGATGTTTCTATTCCTCTCTCACTCTCCCTTCCTCCCTCCGGAATCAATAAAAACCTATTTTAAAAACAAGAAGTTACAGAGAGCTTCCATATAACTCCTTCACACATGTATAGCTTCCTTGATTATCAACATCCCGATCGAAGTGGTATATTTGTTATAATTGATAAACCTACAGTGACACAGCATTATCACTTAAAATCTATGTTTTACATTAGAACTTACTCTTGGGGTTCTATATTCTAAGGGTTTGGACAGTATGTAATGACGTATATCCATTTTTATCCTACACTAGAAGCTCGTTACATGAAGATTCACACAATAGGCCTTCCTTCCCCTGGCTGCTGGCACTGGTTTTCCTCTGGCACCCGGGACCCAGGCCTTCGGTCCAGCCGCAGCAGAGAAGCCAAGCCTCTTCAGTTTCCAGTCTTCATCTCCACTCAGCCTGCCATCTTTGTTGGGTTGATTTGCATAGTTGCTCTGATTGGCTGGTGGGTGTAGTGGAATGACACCAATTTGCATGTTTCTCTTTTATTACTGTAGATAATAAAAGGCTAATAAGCAAATGGACCAAACAGCAGAACAACTGGTCGCTATGATGTGCACTGACCACCAGGGGGCAGACGCTCAACACAGGAGCTGCGTTACGTATGTTACTGTTGTTTTAATTTGCATTTTCCTGATGACATAAGATGTAGAATATCTTTCACATGCTTAATTGCCTTATGTATATCTTCTCTGGTAAGGTGTTTGTTAAAGTCTTTGACCCACTTTTTAATTGAATTTTTTATTTTCTTACTATTAAGTTTTTAAGAGTTCCTTGTGTATTTTGGATACCAGTCTTTTATCACATGTGTCTATTGAAATATTTTCTCCTAGTATGTAGCTTGTCTTTTCATTCTCTTGACATTGTCTCATATCTAGCAATCCCATTAATGAAACCAATCTCTCTAATAACTAGTCTAGTTGAAAGCATCTTCTTCCTTTGGAGTCAGTAATTTGCCGGTCTTCTGAGACCAGATAAATATCCTATTCCCAATAACCTTCTGTGCAATGATTTTAACATTCATTAGTGATTATTTCCTGAGTCAATATTACACTGTAAATTGCAAAATGATTTATCTAATTTTATTATTCCTTCTGCATTAGTTATTAGCGGGCATTCATCTGTAAAGAAGATCTTTCTTTCATGCTTTCTCTTCTCTTATAGTATCACTAAATACTCATAAAATTGAAAAAATTCAATTAGGAAGAATTCATTGCTACCATCATTCTTTTTGTTTTCCAACTATTTCATTTTGGCCAATGGAAGTCGCCATCAAGTCTGCTCTGTGGTCCTTGGCTAGGAGCCCATTTTGGTTTGAGTGCTTCCTTGCTTTCTATCACTGAAGAGATTTTCCAGGCTAATTTTTTACTCATTGTGTTCATGGACAGGAATCAGCCATTTCCCCAGAGACGGTGACAGCTATCCGTTTACTGCTGTCCCGCTCAGAATCCAATGCGTCTGCCCCGCTTTGCTGTACTGGAGTTGGTTGGACATTGCAAACACACTTCCTTTGCCAGCTGGCACCTGGCTAGCTTTGACAGCAGAGGGCGCTGGAGGGACGCTGCGGGGAAACAGACATGGGGCTGGTGAGTTTCCTCTCTTTTAGCTCCTAAGGAGCAGCTGCTGATGATGTGTATGCAGAAAGCTCAGTGGTGTTCACTTTCTGGCTAGTTTTGCTGGCACCTGGCAGGCAGTTTCCTGCTCAGCAGTCAAGGCCCACGGTTTCCTGCTTGCCAGCCTCAGTCTACTGGCGCTCCTGTGGGAAGTGACCTGTTTGCCAACTTCAACCCACCCACTACGGACCAGCTCCCACCCAGGATAACAGCAAACTTCTCTGCCATCCTCTGGGCTGCAGCTACACCCTCGCCGGTGAAGTTTAAGTGTTAGCTTTGGGGAGGGGCCCTTCCTTCCAAATTGTTCCTTATGTGGGTACTCTCCGTCCAACAATATTTGTAAGATTCCCTTTTATCTCCTCTGGTTAACTTGCTGTTTGTTAATAATTCTTCACGTTAAATTTTCCTTATTCAGATTGCTGGCGTGGTGTGTGTCCCCTCTTCTAAGTGAAGCCGGACTGAGAGAGCAGGGGGAGCGGTCTTTGAATGGTACCACCACTCACACATACGGTTTCTGGGTTAACTCGGTCATGCCTTTGGACTTGAGCACAGTGCTGGGCCACTTGCCAGTGGGAAATGGGATGCTTGTATTTCCTGGCGTGCAGGGAAAAGACAGTTAATGAAGCGGTTACCTGTGGGTTGTTGTGATGAGGTGCCAATGGAAGCAAGTACATGGGGAACCCAAAGGGTCACTGTCCTTGACGAATGATGGCTACAAGGATGGTGTTGTCTTATCTGTCTTATCTGGGCTACTATAACACAAATACCAAAAGACTGGGTGCCTTATAAATAAGAAATATTTATTTCTCAAATTCAAGGCACCAGCAGATTAGGCGTCTGGGGAGGGCCTACTCTCTGGCTCATAGATGGCCACCTTCTTACTGAGCTGTAGGGGCCTCTCTTATAAGGACATTAATCCTATTCACGAGCACTCCACCCTCATGATGTAATCACTTCCCAAAAGGCCCCACTCCACACCCCCTCACGTTGGGCCTTAGACTTCCACATGGGAGTTTTAGTCTATAGCAGGCGACATAGGCTGGATCTCCTCGGAGAAAACCTTCCCCACACCCTGGTTAACTCCCTCATGTATTTGTTTCATATTTTTATAGTTTCTTTGGAGATTACTTTGGAGATGTATGGCGTGAGCTACGGATCCAATTTTATCTTCTTCTGAGTGGGTGTCCAGTCACTCAGCATCATTTATTTACAAGTCATCTTCTCCCACGTGATCTTAAATGCCATCAGCAATTTCCACATGTGCTTGGGTCTATTTCTGAACCTATATTCTCATTACTCTCTCTATTCATTTGCCAGTAACACAGTATTTATTTTAATTAGAGATGCTTTATAGTCTGATTTAATATTTCTTAGGGCTAGTCCTTCCTTATTGCTTGTATTTTTCAAAAATTTCCTTTATATTATATGTTTATTTTTCCATATGAGCTTTAGAATTAGCTTGTATAGCTCTAGGTAAAAGTTTTATTTTCATTGGAATCACGTAACATTTATATATTACTTGGGGAGAATTGCCATCTTTATGATGTTGAATTGTTCTATATGAGAAAAGTACAAGAGTTTTTCCACACATTTTCTAATATAGTTTTGGCACATTTTCTGTTAAGTACTTTATCTTTTTTTTGATTTCTATATGGAATGACATTATGACTTTTAAGTGGCTATTGCTTGTATTTTTTGTGTATATGTTTTTAGGTAACTTTCATATTATGCGGCCCTATAGACCTTGTTATTTGTTATTTTTTGCTGGAAACTGATTGTTTTGATGCTGGAAACTGATTGTTTTTAACCTACCTGGTTGCTCTGAAAGTCAGAACTATGCACCCATTGTTTAAGTTGAAACGTTGTTAATTACAGCAAATCCCCACCTGTTAATTACATGTAAAATTCTTGCTTGGAATTTCCTGTCTAAGGATATGGTTGTTTTCTCAGAGACTCAATAAAAGGCTGGTGAGTCCCAGGCATCAGTGGGCAATCTTACCCTGCTAGAGGAAAGATGCCACGCCTTGTTCCCCAGTTTCCAAATTGATTCTCTTCTAGTCTCTCTCTCTTCATTTTGTGTGCAGCCTCCTTCAGAACTCGAACCCTGAACAGGAACCCTGAACCACGCTGGACGTGTAAGGGGCTCCCACAATTTTTAGTACTGATTCTTTGTTTTCTAGGTGTAGTATTATATAATCTACATAATTTAATTTAATTCTTTCTCAGTCCTCATATATGTAAATAGTTATAATTTGTCTTGTCCTTGAGTTTAATGGAAATTCCTTTAAAGTTTCTCCATTAAATATGATGCTGGTTTACAAGCTGAGCTGTAAAATATTTCATCGTGCTAAGAAAGTATCCTTTAATTTTCATTTTATTTTTATGAACTTAAGAATACTCATCCCTCTTATGTTTGAGCCTCTGCCACCAGGAAGACATGCCTTGGGTAGTTAGTCCCCGTTAGACATATAGAGCAGACCCGAATCCATCCTGCAGTCTAAAGCACAGCCATCTCTGCTGCCCACAGACAATGAGTGATAAAAAGAAAAATATTTGATGTTATAATCTACTGAGATATTGGGAATGTTTGTTACTCATTTTCACAGTAATAGCTCACTTACACAAAGTCCTTTTTAACAATCTGTAGATCTAACCAAAGGACATCTTTCTTCTTAATCTAACTGTATGGTGAATTATAGAAGTAAATTTACTAATATTAAAACATCATTGTCTAAGAATACTCCTCCCACCTTGATTATTATGCATTTTTAAAAATATATTTTTATTGATTTCAGAGAGGAATAGAGAGGGAAACATGGATGGGCTGGGTCCTGTACACCCCCTACTGAGGGTTGAGCCCGAAACCTGAGGATTTGCCCTCACTGAGAGTTGAACCATGCCCACCTGGTTCATGGGTTGATACTCAACCATTGTACCACACTGGCCAGGCTCTTCAATACTTATTTACTGCTAGTCCTGAGTGAGAATGCTTTGTAGTATTTTGTGTGTGTTTGCAATATTTACCAGGTTTTAGTGTCAAAGTTTCACTTATTTCATGAAGATCATTTGACAGTTTTCCTTCTCTGCTACAATTTAAATGGTATTGGGATTATCTGGTCATTGAAAGTTTGCTAGAATTCTCTTGTAATATCATTTGGGTATAGTTTTTATAGTTCGTTTTATAAATCATATTTTATCTTTCCTCTACAGAAATATATCTATGCTTTTGTGTGTAGCAAGGTCAATTTTGGTAAATTGCATTTTTTTAGAAAATAATTCAATTTAGTTAGATTTTTTATTTGTTTTGTATTATGCAAAGTAGTCTCTTTCAATTTTTATTGTATTGAAATAATATTTTTATTGATTTCAGAGAGGCAGGAAGAGGGAGAGAGAGAGAGAAAGATAGAAACATCAATGATTAGAGAGATTCATTGATTGGTTGCCTCCTGCATGCCCCACACTGGGGATTGAGCCCATAACCTAAATGTATGCCCCTACCTGGGAATTGAACTGTGACCTCCTGGTTCTTAGGTTGACACTCAACCACTGAGCCATGCCAGTCGGGTTCAATTTTTAAAATTCCCTGTTTCATTGGTTATATCCTTGTTTTTTATATTTGTGATTTCTGCCTTTCTCCTTTTATTGGATTAGATAGTGGCTTATCTATTTTGTTGATTTCTTTTTAAAGAATCAGCATTTTCATTTATTAATTTCTACTGTTTATTTTTCTGTTCTCTACCTCATTCTTTTTGTTTTCAACTTTATTTTTCTTTTCTTATACATTTCCTTTACTTCATTGGCTTTTTCTGCTTTTTAAGATGGGAGCTTAATGTATTGATTTTTATTCCTTTTGTTGCTGCTGCTGCTGCTGCTGCAAGAATTAAGGCTATGGATTTTCTGTGATCACTCTATTGATTTTATGTTTCCATTATGATTCTTTTTTGTAATAGAAATTTATACAATTAAAATTCACCCCTTTTGTCTTGAGAGTTGGGTAATAGAAAAAGTTTAAAGTTCCCCATGGAATACCTACACCCTCTTTAGAAAGAGCAGAGGGTAAAACAGGGACATGAAGATGCTTGCTCCACTTTAGGTTTTGCAAAACTTTTCATTTTGAATGAAATTGAGAAATTTGATTTTTACCTGAAACTGCAATAGAAGTTTTCCAGTTGCAAGGCAATATTTATTTTCAGAGTGAACAGAATAATTATGAAACTTACCCAAGTTTCCAACTAAGAACACAAAAACAATAGATTTACTGAGCAAATTGTTGGAGTGATGAGAAACAATAAAATTCATGTCTGGTTGCATCTAGGAATTTTGTTAGCTTTTATTTATTTATTTATTTATTTATATATTTTAAAAATCTTTATTGTTGAAAGTATTACATATGTCTCCTCTTTCCCCACATTGACCTTCTTTAGCCTGCCCCTGTACCTCCACCCCAGCAGGCTTTTATCAGCTTTGTAAAAATTTTAAAAAATCCTGCTTTCATTCAGTGGAAGCAGCTTAAAGAGCCCTGCCTGACTGAAAGACTTCTGGCTGAATATCCATCCCCGCTTGACACCTGTTTCCTTGGGTAGGAACTTAGCTCAATCCAGAACCTGCACAGTTGATGCAGCAGTTCCTAGATTTCTCTCTACCAAGTCCAGCACATTCATTAAAATGGTTACATCTGTTAATTGTTGAGCAACTATGGGCAATCAAATATAGGGAGATCAACTGACATCACCAAACTCTCATTACATTTGTGATAAAAGATTTATTCATGTAAACAAAAATAATCACAACAAAATGTACACTAATTTGAAAAACAAACAATTATAGTGACTAAATTTTGTATTCTCTTATAATTGTGTAAAAGTATTTTGTTTACTTCTGCAAAAAGCATGTTGTTTGCTTCTACATAAATTTCTATTTGTAAAAGAATAGCAAACATTAAAATACAGTGTTAATTCGCATTACTTATGTGGAGAGAACATCAACTAAACCCTGAAGCTTTTAGTTTACAAAGTTGTTACATGAAGCCACACACTAAACTATTGATTAAAAACATTATCTATTTCCGGATTCACGTACATATACATTCACCACCTAAGATGAGAAATAAGCATTTCATATTGCCTCCCACCTCGTTATAATGTATTTTTCCCTTTTAACTAAAAGCAGAAAATGGTATTTTTCTTTGTTTAATTGACCTCAGACGATGCACTTTCTAATTCATGAGAAATGCGAAATTTGAGATGTTTATCTTGTTCCTCACTCTGAGGGTCTGAGGCCAGCTTGTCTTCATGGCTATGCAATTCTCTGCTGTGGAACTCATGGCTGACTCTGGAATTTTCCTGACTATCAATCCCAACAGAATGCTCATTGCTTGCATCCATTGCCTTCAGCTTATGTTCTTGGGCAAGCTCGTGGCTGTGGGTTTCCATACTGTGGTCATCCAGCTGACTTGCTTCCTGGCTGTCCTTCCCATGGCTGTCCCAGTCAGAAGCCTCAGGCAGGCCCTGGGCAACAAGGCTGGCCCTGTGTGCATCACCCATCTCATCACTTTCCATGTGTGACGTAAGGTCTTCCTCTGTAGCATCAGGATACTGAATCACAGCACAAATGGAAGAAGAATTAAATGACAGCCAGGAATAGGTACATTGTAATTCTTTCCTGCTCTCAAACGTTTAGGCCATTGAAAACTGTCTAAATTTGGCTGAAGTACAAAATAATACTAGCATGTTTATATTTCACCAAGCCCTTTCATGTGTCATCTCCTTTGATGTAATAGGTACATCAATGATAAATGTGACAAAACCTATGAGGTAGGTCTCCTTATCTCTGTTTTACATAAAGAAATGTGAATTAAAAGTTAAAAAATAAAGTGAATGGTGGCAATGTATCAAATCCAGATCTTTTGACTATAGATTAAGTGTAATTTGCAACTCTCTCATTCCTCTTAGGCATTTAACTTCAAAATGTCACCATTGTATTGTACAAGTAATTGCTGTTTTTCGGTCTCCTTTTAATAAAAAAAAAGTGAATAGGATAAATGCTTTACCACCAGAATTTGGGGGAAAATAGGATTGTGATTGAGAGACAAAATTAGAGAGAAATTATGTGGACTTAAATAAAAATAAAAAACAAAACAAAAAAAACACCCCAAGGTAAAAAGTTTCATATTCAATGATCATAACGTAATAATAATAATGCTTGCTGGATGAATGAATGAATGCATGAGTCAATAAGTGAATATGCAGACTCTGGTTCATAGAATTGGGCTTTAATCATAACCATCAGATATGTCTGTTAAAGGGCTTACCTGGACTACAGATCTGTGTAACTTCTTAGATTTTGACCTCAGTCCATAAGCCACACTATCACCTCGGCCATCATTTGTGTCTATTGTGGGGACAGCTGGAGTGACAAAAGGGGTTCCAGGAAAGTCAGTGGGAAAATCAGTGACCAGTTCATCAGATTCATCAGAGTGGTGAGACTCGTCAGAATTGTCAGGGTCATCAGTATGATCATCGTCATCTGAGTCATTTGAGTCCATGGAGTCTTGGCTATCCACATGATCTTCGTTATTGTCATCATCCACATCATCTGTGTGGTCCTGGCTTTCAGTGGACTTACTTGGGAGAGTCTAAAAATCAAGATGGCCAGAAAAATTAGTGTTAGTGTTTTAATGTTCCCTTAGCCTTTACAGTGCATTAGTCTTTTACTGTCTTTATTTAGCTTCAGGATCTCTGCATCTATAACAACGCACTCAATAGCTTTTAAGAGCTAGAATGAGCACCTTCCAATTTCTTATTTAACATAAAGATAAATCATGTTATCTTTAATTATGGAATCATAATTAAAGTATTTTTCTTGATTTCCCATAAAAATTATTCTTCTAGATATTTTCAAGTAATATATATGAGTAGAATATTTATATTGATAACATTGTTTTTTTTCTGGTTCACATTAAACATTATTGAATAAGCCAAGTTCAATAATGCAATAAACACAGATTCATAATTGTGAGATTATTTTTTGTGTTAGAAATGAGAATTCTCAGGAGATCAGAGAGTCATCACGCAGTGAAACCTAAAACTACTTCCCTATAAACATGAATTATCAAAAAGTGACTGTTATGCATGTGTATAAAGTAGAGCTCAGATCTGTCCACTGAATTAGCCAGATAATGTCTAGTAAACTTCCAATTAGCAAATATACTGGGTCATTTATTTAACTTTTCTTGCTAGCAAATCTTTGTATATTCAAACAGAATTTTAAGGAAAACAAACTTTTTTCTTTGCTTAGCAAATATATTTCTAGTCTTAATAAAAGTCCTCATTAACAGCCCTAATAATAGTTATCAAATAAACCATTATGTCAGAAACAGAAATGTTCCTAGAGGCAAAATCTTGGTTTTTCAGGTATTTATTAGATGCCTGTCAGATATTAGAGAAGACATTTATGAAATACCTTCAATCAGTTGTAAGAGGCTTAGTATTTCAAATAACAGACCTTACAAACATTTCCTGCCACACTAAACTTATCAGAAATAATCTGCTATTTCTGGCATTTAGTAAATACATATTTTCTTCTGGTGTTAGACTGGCAGTTTACTGGAAAGTCTGTTCATGGAATTTTGTTAGAATCAAGCTCAGGAAATGTCATTAGGAGAAAGAGTGGCTTCTTTGTCTCTCCATGGCATGGTCGGCCTCTGCGTCAAAGTGAGAACTCACCTCTTGTCTGACGTCATCAGTTTCTTCAGAGGATACCATATTCTGAAGAAAGAAAGGCATATCAGTATATAGCATACATGCTTAACCTTTTTATTCCGAAGTTAGCTCTTCCCATCTTGTTTTTCAGCCTTGTTGGTGACTGACTTAAAGGGGAAAGAGCCAACATGTCAGATTAGGTGATGTCCTAGGATTGCGTTTGCTAACAGACATGAGGATCTATTTAACCAGCCCAGTGGTCTGGTTCGTGGCTATATATATATTTTTTTGTTGTTCTTTAATTGCAAGACATATCACTTTTGAAAATAATTAAAGTTAAAAATACCTGTGGTGCTAGGAGATTCTGCTTCTGAGATGGGTCAGGCTTTAGCCATGTAGCTACAGCATCTGGGTGTTTGTTGTAAAGCTACAAAAAAAGTTGCATATTTGTCATTATTTAAAAAAAGAAACATAAAGATCTCTAAGTGATATGCTTAAAAAACAACTACACTTCACCAATACTTCACCAAAACAACTATACTTCACCAATACAAAATAAAGGCACCCCTTTTCTAACTTATTTTTTCTTTCAGATTCATTTAATAAACTCTTACATAGCACTGACTATGGGCCAGCACCCTTCCAAAGTGCTTTACATGTTTTCATTCATTTAATCCTCTCGACCCCCTATGGGATAGGTGGCATTCTTGTTTCCATGGTGCATATCAGGAGGAACTAAGCCACAGCGAAGCTAAGAGTCAATGTTCAAATCCATCACACTGGCTTTCCACACTGATCTTAACACTGTGCTTCCCTGTGCTATGTTTTCCAGCTGAAATTTCCTCTGAGATAAAATACAACTAAAACAGAGGTGCCTTTAATGAGCATCGATCTTCAAGGTCTCCTCTACTACGTTACTATTTAAATTTAATTAAAATTAAATGAAAATTTCAGTCTCTCAGTAGCATTTTAAATATTTAATAACCTCATGAGTCTAGTGGCTATCTTAGTGGATGGTGAGGAAAAAAATATTAACATCATCTCACCAAAGTTCTATTGGTCTAGGGTGCCAAAGACATGAATGGAATGTCCTCTGCTTTGTAGCCCAGTTATTTATTTGGACAATGATGATGATATGCTAGTACAGAGGAGTGGAAATTGCTCTGAATGCATGTCATCTGATGGGCTGCATTACCCGTGGAAGTCAATGAGAACAAGGACCCTGAGGGTTCCATAGAGTTCTCTCTGCAGCCACCAAGGTGGGTGGGGGCTTGGGCGGAGGAGAGAAGGGAGGAAACCAGTCACCAGTTTGCACTTCTCCATGGCTGGCCGTAGCCAGAGCAGCTTCAGGTTGGGCTTCTATGAAAATTTTGCTTTAAAAAGGTACAAAAACCTACTGGTCTAGATGAGTTCAAAGTTTCCCTCTTTCTTTAAAAAATATATTTATGTAAGTATTATATAGAAACATGTTATACTATATATTTTACAAATATGTCTGTTTCCTGGTGATACATGTAATACAGGTTTAGGGAGAATGAATTTATAGGTTAAATTTATAATTGATAAAAGTAATTTGAAGAAAATAAAGCTAAGCAAAATAGACTAAAATCCACCCAGTTGTCATAACCCTCACAGATACCCAGTGTTCATCTTCAGAGGTATCTCCCTACAGACTTCCATATTTCCTACTAGGTCTCACATCTAGGATTCTAGGAGGTTGAGCTCTTCACTCATCACCTAAATATCATTTAATAACTTATACTGCCATGGCTTCATGTGTCATATATATTTTTTATTAAAAATACATTATTTTTTTTTTTTGCTTCAAATAGTGTGACCTCCCTCTTCTCTGAAAATGTTAATTTTTCTGGCTTATTGTTGTAAATCAAACAATACTGTGTTCTTAAATCACTTGGAAAACAGACACACCTACACATGCATACTTGCACACTCAACCACAGGCAATAATACCTTTCTTAGTGTCTTCATTAAACAATCTAATTACAGCGACTCCAGGAAACTATATTGGCCTTCATTCTGTTCGTCTGAATTGAACCCTGTGTCTCTTTGTTCAGGCTCCTCGGGACAATGCCCATTTGTTGTTTGCCTGGCACAGTTTCACCTATTGTGGAGGGGCAGGTACCTCTACGGCACTGGTCAAATAATTACAATAGTTTGATTTGTTCTTACGTTTGGTTAGAGAACTGTGATCTAAAGTCAGCTGACAAGCCTAATAGATACAAATAGCATACATAAATAGACTTTCTTTTTATAATGGCCTTCTTGGCAAATATCTTAGGGCATACTGTGAATATTGCAGTTATGTAAACTGTCCAATGTATGAGGCCCATTTTAAATGAAGACTTCCATTAAGTAAAAAAAAAAAAAAAAAAAAAAAAAAAAGGTGGGATTTTCTACTTCTAGAACAGTATGTTGACTTGTGGGAAAAAAAGTCATGCAACTTTAGAGAACTAATTTTACATAAGTAATAACTGCATAGAACATTATTTTAGTATCCAAAAAAATCTAGTTCCGTGTGTGGAACATGTATTTGTTAAATATTATGCTGTGCTTGGCACTAGCCTAATTGACAGGCGGTCAATTACTTATAAATTAAAAGTCTTGATTCTGATAATAAGTAAAATTACAACAGACATGTTTGTAGTGCTTCTTGAAACAGCTGCATACATTATTTATTCTATGCTAATCTAAAAGATGCTTACCTGCCTTTCCTCAGAGCTGCCAGAATCAGCATGTTTAACCTTTGAAACAGAAAAGATGAAGAGAGATTACAACGTGAATGTGTGCCCATCACCTGAGGGCATCCAATTAATTGATTCTGAGAAATTTTCTTTAAGATTCAGCTGTACTCACTGGGAGGGCGTACGTGATGCCTACTAAGAAGAAGCAAATCACTGCAATTCTCATGGTGGTGATTTTTCCTGCAAAATATTTTATAATGAATATTTGACCTCTTCACAGGTTAAAACAGTGATACCTTATTATTCTACCCGATTACAAAATAACCACAAATAAAATACATTTTCAGTACAATATTTTCTACTTCCTAGAGGAACCTTTTCTTTTTAATATTATGGTCCTTTTGAATTAATATTTGCAATGCTACCTCTATTCTCCACCTTTCCCTATTGGGCAAGGGAGAGGGAGTTTACAAGTCTAAATTTATTCAACTTTTAAATTTAGAGTTCCAGCGATCACACCTTTAGTTCCTGACATTGCCAGCTGTCTAAACCTAAGCACAGACCAACAGTAATTTAATTAAAATAATAAGATAATGTTGGACTTCTTCTTTTCAGAGAAGAAAAACACAAAGAGTGATAAAATAAACTATGAAAGAAATGTGCTTTCTCCATTTTTTCAGCATGCATTTCAAATGTGACTTTTAACTTAAATTATAAAAAAGGTGCTACTTGGGTGAAATAAAGCTATTTCTAAAATTAGTTGTTCTAGAAAATAAGTTATTTTAGAAATTTGAAACAAAAAAGGAAACATTGAAAATAATCAGCAGCTTTTTTATTTGCAATAAGTCTGCATAATGTCATACAGGTTTTTGGTAAAAATTTTAATAGGTAAATACAGAGAAGTAAAAAAAAATTCAGAAAATTTCCCCCTTGAAAATAGTATATATCAAATAATTAAAAACAGCATTATCATTAGCTTACACTAGCACTGAAGATCCTTTTCCTTTGAAATGCCTCCACAATCATCTATCCATTTAGAATGATATGGGTATAAGCATCCCACAGGGGCATAGAATTGTACCTTTTTTTTCCTAATTGGAAAAGATAGTATCATTTCTTTTGAGGACTGAATGGAAGGATTTTTAAGTTTTATATTGACTGGCTTTCAAAATAGCTTGTCTGCAGGAGATCTGCTATGTATCTAGCAGGCTTATTCAAAAGACTAAAACAATTTAAAATACGATGAACAGCATTATACAGTGATGCTTTTTGCCTTACAACTTGACCTTCCCCATGAACAGAACTGCATGTATAGGACAGTAGCAGCAGAATAGCACACTGCAGGCTTACCTCCCCTGCTGCTGGCTGAGAAGGCTGCTGCTGGTCTGAGAGGAGAGTCCAGTCCCAGATGGTGCTGCACTCCTTGTCTCCTCCTCTTGCTGCTGACTACCAGGACCTCCCGGGATTTAAATGCTGCTCTAGACAGCCTCCCTCCCCACAACACAGGGAGGTGGGGAGATGTGTCATGAGGTTTTTTGCCACTGCCCAACCCACTTGCTCCCACACTTCCCCCTCTGGTTTTGTGGTATACACACACACACACACACACACACACACACTCCAGGGTTAAACCATTACTTCTCTACAATATCATGAACTGGCATTTTCATTTATGGGAATGACATTCAGCATTCATGAAAGGGCACCTTGGAGTGCCACTTAAAAAGGGGGAAATTGACTAGTTCTTCTTACAAAGATTTTATAATTTCTGAATTAGAAGAAAAATTGTTAATATAAAGTCAGTCCCAAATAAAATTAAATAGAATGGGTTTTATTTCTTTCAGTTTGAAAAAGAGATTAAGGTAATACGTGCAACTAAATTTGCCCCACCACTGTATTTATTTATTTAAGAGCTGCAAGGCTGCTGTTCAGGGGTACAAAGGTCTCAGATAGCTTCCCTCCATCCTTTCGTCTCATGCCTGGTTTTGTGATGTCGAGTCTGAAGCAGTTTGTCATTTGGACAAATGACATTAGAAACATGAAAGTCCACGTTCATGCCCACGAAGTAGGACTTGCAATGACCTTACAAGGACGTGGGTTTTTGTTACACTGTTCAAATTGATTAAAGGTGATTAATCTGATAACTTGTTACCTAAAAGAGAGGCAATTTACTTTAGATGCTACAGAAGTAAAGTGGTTTCTGAGGGCAGGGTGATTGCTTGGGGGTGCTGCTTCGGGAGCCAGAGAGCGGCTTTGAATCCCACGCTGTCGTGCGACCTCAGCCGACCTGCACCTGCTTCCTCACCTGCCTCATGCACATATTGTTCCCTAGCTCCTAGGGTTTTGAGAGGCTTAAATAAATTAGGCTGTGGAAAACAAAAATACTTGACACATGTTATATGCATATTTTAAACACTGTGTGTGTAAACTGTGACTGAAATGTAGGAGCAGCAAGTCCTCGTGATTTGCAGTGTCTTTAGATGAAATGGGTTCTTAGAATAAGACTAGATGTAAGATCTTTAAGTTGTGTACATCACTAGCTTAATTTACACACCTTTAAAGGAATGGGTTAGATTTCTGAATCATCTTTTTCTAGTTTTCCTCTCAGGATATGTGAAGTCAATGACTTAATAAGAAAATGTAAAAAATACATATTTAACACTTTTCTGGGTATTTAAAAGGTATTTGAGTGAAAGAAAAATCACAGATGGAGTCTGAATATTGGAAAAGAAATTAGCAGAGCTCTAAGTCCATTCAAAATATTTGATATTGTCTTTAAATTATGTACTTAATCTCTCTATTTAGCTTTCTTAGCTGTGAAGGGGAAATTGCATTGTTCATTTACCTCCTGTCGTCATTGTAAGATTCATGTGAAGTGAGATTAAAAATAAATGATCCTTTTTAATATTAGTTATAGCTAAGGTGTCAGCTTCTCTTTACTGAATATTGCTTTTAATATAATTTCTTTTTACAAAAATACATTTTATTGATTTTTTACAGAGAGGAAGGCAGAGGGATAGAGAGTTAGAAACATCGATGAGAGAGAAACATCAATCAGCTGCCTCCTTCACACTCCCCACTGGGTATGTGCCCACAACCAAGGTACAAGCCCTTGACCGGAATCGAACCCGGGACCCTTGAGTCCACAGGCTGACGCTCTATCCACTGAGCCAAACCGGTCAGGGCTAATATAATTTCTTGCAGTGTTTGTTAGCAGTATAACTAATCCATAGGTTGTATGAACATTTGGTGGGTGCTGGGGAAATAAGACTCTTTTAAGTGGGATGCATTCCAAATGAATTAATATTATTGATTTGTGGGTTCTAAGCACATATTTTAATAATTCAGATGACAACTATCTCTAAAATATGACATACAGATTATAAAATTGCAAAACAGACTTCTTTATTCTGCTTTTAAAAATTGTTGTTGTTTTTTCTCTTTAGACACGTTGCCCACATAAGTTAGTCATATTGTCAATTTAGTAGGGGGAAGTTCACCAATTCTAAAAACAAGGAGATTTCCAAAGAATTCGCAATGGTTCACCCTGTGCCCACGGAAATGAGTTAATATGAACTTAGAGAGTTATAGGAATAGATGTCACTGGAGCCCAGCCATCCTGAGGTGAACCATACGACCCAGCCAGGGCCGCTTCCGGTCGGGTATGTCTCCAAAGCGCCACACGATGGCAGCATTTCTGAAAAGCATGCCAGGCCCGCATCTGGCTCTGTTAGTTTTCTTACACCGGCAGGATAGGACATTCATGAATGTAACGACAGAACTCTAAAACGGCTGAGGGACCTTTCATTTCTTGGAATTTCAGGTGAGTAAATATTTCCCAACAGTGACCCGCTACACAGAAACAGGGAACAGAGAGGCCAAGAGAACCCAAGCATTCTTGTTCTGCTCTGTGGCTGCCGTCATTCCTCTGTGGTTGCCTTTATTCCGCAGCCCAGGTGGACACTATTGTCTCCCTCCCCACTTCCCACACTCACTCAAAAGGCTACAGATCCCGAGGCGTCCTTCAGAGTGAAGAAATGTGAATTCATGGTTAAGGAATGTGTCTGGCAAGCTTCAGAGATGAGAAGATAAAGCAATTTACAACAGAGGCAGTTCTGTCACGTATGAAATGGAGAGTGTGTCATTCTGGCTTTGGAAGAGGTTCGTGCTTCTTAGGTTTTGTAATCAAACATGCTGCTGACACATTTGTTTCTGAGTAAGATTTTCCAACTGTCAGAGTTAACATTTTAAGTGATTTGAACCAGAGAGGCTTGATCTGCAACATTTCCACACCATTTCCTTTCTTGATTAGTCTAACACTTGACTGTTCAAATCCAAAGGTCGAAATGACCAAATTTCCTGCAGACCTTCTAGTTGTTACCTAGAATAAGGAGTGGCCTGTGATAATAAAATATAGACACTATAAGAGGTCTTATGAAAACATTTAAGAACATTACATTTTTTTCTGAATTGCATGAAAATTCCCATATCATAGGAAAATTTAAGTACCCAGATGCCACTGTTTTCGTGGGCTTCCTTACTGACTTCTAGCTTATTTGGATATTTACAATTACATTTTACTTGGTGATGTATAATCAACTATTTCAAATTTTTCATCTCTGTAAGTAATTATTTTTTCCCCTTGAATTAAGGTTCAGGCAAAGATGATCTTCTGATACCATCACCAACCTATCACAGACAAGTTAGGAATTACAGCTAATTAGCAGCCTCCCTCTGTATTCATCATTTGCAGCTTAGGGAAGAGCGGCATTATTTATTAGAGAGAGGGAAGGAAGCAAGGATGGAAGATAACAGCGTGCTATTTTTAAGTTTAGACATGAAGTTAGAACATTTTAAAAATATAAAAAAGAACCATCATAAAACTTTTTATTCCATTGCTCAATAACTTTGTCAACAAAATTCATCCCCTGAAAAAGTGGTCTTACTTTTTCAGTAAGTAAAGTAAACATTAGTTTCACTTAAAACAAACAAAAACTTCTTTGTTTTAGACCCATAGAATTGTTATAGATTAAATAAGTATTCAATAAATTGTTTAAAAAAACATTTTTATTGATTTCAGAGTGGAAAGGAGAGGGAGAGAGAGAGAAACATCAAAGATGAGAGAAAATCATTGATCAGCTGCCTCCTGCATGATCCTTACTGGGGACTGAGCCCACAACCCAGGCATGTGCCCTGATTCATAATTGAACCGTGACCTCCTGCTTCACAGGTCAATGCTCAACCACCGAGCCATGCCAGCCAGGAAAATTCTTAATGATTAACCATTTAATTCTCCACCTATAACAATGAATCCTGAGCATGTAGTTCTTGCTTATCAATACAATGCATGGGCACCATGCTTGAATCCCTATATCACATACCTAATATTTGCCAGCATTCAAGAACATAGCAGTGTTTCTTTATTAAAGTATTATCACTAACTCTGAGGACATTAGCACCTTTTAAATGACAGGTTCTCTAGAGAAGATGTAAACAATTTTTTTATTTCTTAATATGACATAATTCTTACTCTCCTGCAACCCACTTATTCATGGCAATTAACTAAGAAAGTTGGAACTTGTGTAGCTAATGAGGTTAAGAGGTGAGGTTAGATAAGACCCTGTGTCTACACTGGAGCTGAAGGGTATTTTGGGACTGTACTCAAACAGGAAAGCTCTTTTCTATCCCAAACCAATCACAGTAGCATAGACCTCTCTATGCAGCAACATGGGCAACAACCCAGGAGCCTGAGATTAGAGAGGAGCCAGAAAAAGGAGGTGGGAAGCTGCAGAGATGTACATATAGAAAGGCTGTCAGCTGTGGGCTCTTTAGTGAGGAAAACACATTTGCCGCACTAATCAACAGTGCCAGGCATTTTGAAGAATGTATTTGAAAGGAGAAAAGCATTATTTGAAATCA